>VDFB02256994.1:0-42577 GCA_007258455.2 Sequoia sempervirens
TTTAAAAGATAAGGTTATTGATTAAAAATATGGAAGGAATACTACAAGACCTCAGGTGATATGTAATAAGAGGTTGCACAATCCATACCATCTTCATAATACTCTAGAGCAAAGGTATTCTTTCTTAGACATTTTCAACATGCTTGAGAGGAAGATGCAATTACACACAGGCATAGGATCACACTCTATTTTGCAAAATGAAATTTTTGGTCATTTTGGGAGTCATTATTTTGGAGCATCATTGTTGTAATTTCTTGAGGACAAGAAATCTTGTTGTGTCCCTTTTTATTTTATTTTTTAAAATAACCATTTAGTAAAAATAGTAAGTCAATAGGCTCAAAATAGCAAATTAGAAGCACTCGATAGATTTGAAAATAAAATTAATTTGGTGACTTGGTCATGAATAGAATATTATTTTATAACCAAATATATGTTAAATTAATATTTATCTCTACTTGGGCATGGAATCTTCCTCTTGCTTATTTTTGGCATTTAGTGGCTTATGACAAGTCGAGATAAGTGGCAACTAGCATTGGAGTGGAAGAAAGCAATGAAAACTTGGCACCAAAGGTTACATGCACTACATGAAAAAGGGAATCTCTCCTTGGTCATGAATTTTGGGTCCCTAACTTGGAAATTGAATTTTTTTCAATAAAACATGAATTTGGGCTTCATTTTGGATGATTCTTGTTGCAAAGTTTACTAAGCTTTGGTTATTTCTTCAAAGGATGATAAACCGATGAAGATGGATCTCCAAGGATGATAAACCAAGGGGACTAGATACTTTAACGCAGTGTGTTTACAAGTCTCTAGTGACAATCTCGTCCAGAGGTTGCATCAAAGCTTAAGGAATTTGGAGATTTTAGCAATTTTAGTGTTTTTGTGCAAGAGTAGATTTTTGGTGGTTTCAAAAGCATTTGGGTCTTTACATGTAATTGAATGTTAGTGGAGTAACTTTTTTTCATCCATTTCAAAGGTTTGGATAAGCTTTGACCAATTGGGTTTTGTTGGATTGATCTCAGGAGTGTTGCATGTGTAGTTTATCTATGTTTGCAAGGTGTGTTTAAGCATTTTGGAGTGTTTTAGGTGTTGTTTTTTTGGTGTTGATTAAGTTTGATGTTGTGTGGGGGTTTTTTGTTGTGTATTTTGTACTTCATCATCTACAATGCCTTGTTCCAACTATTTCAAGTTTGGATGCCATTTTAGGGATTTGGAGGCTTTGGGGTGAAACGCACATGTATTTCAACAAATAGTGTTGCTATGTGTAGTAGAAGTGGGAAATTGTTGTAATGGTTTGGGGTGCTGGCAAGAAGTTGAGGAAGTGTTTTCCCTAATTTTCAGGATTTGTCACATTTGACCTTAACTTTTGAAGCACTTAGTGATGGAATCTTAAACAAAGTCACTACTCATAAAATTTAGTACTCGGAGTCTAGTTTCCAAATATGTAATTTATTTTAATACCTAGATGATACAAATTAATTTCCAATAGGCATTTCTATAAACCTTTGTTTAAAAGTCACCTTTTTTTTTTTACTATACCATGCATGTGTACGTCATCCATAGTCTGACCTAAATAATCATATTTTCCTAAATCCTTTTGGGAAAAGATTTGTAACTCACTAAAGCATGCTTTCAAATTTTTTTATAATTTTTTATTGAATATTTTTTTTGTTAATTTTTTATTCTCCATATTTGTTGTTTTGAAAAATCATTATGTCACGCATAAGATGACCTCAACTTATCATTTTTTTTATTCTTTTTCAAATTGAAAAGAATTATCTAAAGTATGCTTTCGTACAATTTGTTTTTCAAAAAAAAAATTAATAAAAAAAGTTATCAAAATACTAAAAAACCATGATAATTCAAGTTTATAGACTAGTTTCATAAAAAAAAATAGAAAAATAGAAAAAATAATTCAATTGTAAAAAAAAAAACCTATTTGGAATCTACACTATCTCATTTGTAATGGGTTTTAATTTTGTAAATTTTTTTTGCAAAATAGGTCT
Source organism: Sequoia sempervirens (assembly GCA_007258455.2). Classification (NCBI taxonomy): domain Eukaryota; kingdom Viridiplantae; phylum Streptophyta; class Pinopsida; order Cupressales; family Cupressaceae; genus Sequoia; species Sequoia sempervirens. The sequence goes on from VDFB02256994.1 coordinate 2,007, forward strand.
TAAGACATATGCCCAAAGTCACTATTTTCTTGTGACATTGATAGGACCTTCAACTTGCAGGTCAAACAAGGTCAAAAGACTAGGTTTGAGTCCCCAACCCTTTTCTTGAACCGGTTAACGGAGCAAAAACCTATCCTAAAATTCAAATTTTACAAATTGGGATCATGTTTCCTATATTTATTATTTTGTCCATTGGAAAAAGGATCGGGATCCCGTTTACTACAAGATCCCGATTTATAGAGCAGGATCTCGAGTTATTTTTTACCACTTTTTTATTTTTACTGTTAAACAAGTACATTGTCGGTTCTGCAACTTGTTATGCATAGCTGACATAAAAAAATTCACTATTTTCTATCAACTTTTGTCTTGTAGAGGCTCTTCAACTTGGGATTTTATTTCAATTTTGAAAGGAGGAATCATTGGGATAGTGTTTGAGTGGATTTTTTTTCAATTGCTACTTGTTTGAAGGAGGAACAAAAAAGGAATGCTTTCAAGTTATTGACATTCATTTGTACATACTTTAGAATTTTTTAATCATGGGATCACAATGTCATAATGAGAGGAAAGATAGGAAGGCATTGACCCCTGAAGAAATTGAAGCAAAGAGAGAGGAGGCAACAAAAAAAAGAGATAGAAGAATGAGGATTCAACCGATGAATAATGTTGAAGCATCCAATTCCACAACTATTGAAGATAAAAAAATTAAGGAGATCATGGATGTAGACAATGCAAATTTGCAAAAGGTGAATGTGGAAACTAATACGATTATATAAACTACTAGTATGTCTTCAAATCCCCCTTCCAATGCTATGAATAATGTTTCAATAGGCACAAATCCAAGTAACTTTGTTTATAGGGGATTTAAAAGATGCTAGATTTAAGGATGTTGACATCGATAATATTCGTATGGATGAAACTTTTAGACATTTTGTTGAAAATAAAAATCGTTTTGTTGATGAAAATGAAGATAAAAATAGTTTTGTTGTTGAAAATGAAAATGAAAATCCTTTTAGTGGAAATGAAAATGAAAAGAAAAATTTCTTGTTGTTGAAAATGAAAATGAAAACCGTCTTGTTGTTGAAAATGAAAATGGAAATCCTTTTATTGAAAATAAAAATGGAAACCATTTTATTGAAAATAAAAATGGAAACCATTTTTGTTGATGAAAATGAAAATCATTTTGAAGTTGAAAATAAAAATGAAAATCTAGGATATGATGTTGAAAATGAAAATATTTCTTTTTTACATTGAAAGAGATGTTTTGGATAATCTTCCTGGTAAGATTTCTTGGAGACAAATAAGAACACATCCCAATAGATATTAGAATTTTTTTGTGTACCATAAAAAACTATCATTTCAATGTCAACTAATGATGCAATTAGTGAGAATGTGGAAAATGAGAAAAGTAATAAAAAAGTTAAGCATTTTTGTTAAACCGAGAAGAAAAGATCAATCACTAAAACATGCTATGTCTACCGTTACTAGTGCCATTGAGTCTATTGGAAAGAATAGTCGATCTAAAGATAAGAATGCAACAAGACAAGCTATAACAACTGCTATAGTTAATAAATCAACTTTGAATAAAAGAATGGTAAGAAATATTAGTAAAATTCTAAAAATACATCCTAAAACATTGGTAAGAGCAACAAAGAGAAGAGAAAGTATAGAAAATGATCCAATCAACCAATGTTGGAGTTTTAGCAGTCAACTCCCGAGATCTGACATGAAACTGAATGTTGAAATCAAATCTTTGATTGAAAAATATTGGCACGATAATACTAGGGTATCATCTAATGCTAGAGATGTTTTAAAATTAAGAGTGGGGTCCAAAGTTTGTGATCCTCGTCCAAAACACCTATTAGATACAACACAAATTGAATTTTCTAAAAAAATAATGTGGTGATTTAGTGTTACCTGGTAATATTAGAATAAGTTAAAGATCTTTTGAAAAATTTAAACCTTGGTATGTAAAGATTAATAAGCAACGAATATCTTGTTGTTGTAAAATGTATGTTCAATTTTGTTATTATTATGATGTTTTTTGATATATACGTTGTACTTTACATACTAACATGACTATGCAGGAATGTGGTATTAATATGCCACCTGAAACAATAAAGGAGTTTATATCAAGTTTGTTTGTGAAATATCTAATGGGATCAAGTACTCATCCCAAGTAACTATATATAGAAGATGATGTCATGAAAGGTTCTTGATTGTAAAAGATCAATGTTAAAGCTCCAAGATCAATGTCAAAGCTCCAACTATAGAATCAAGAACCTATCATGAAAACATGATCAAACCATCTCCTCCTAGGATATCACATGTACCGATGCATACATCTTGGTCTCAAGAGAACCTGTATCATGTCAAACCTGTAAACTAGTATCAAGACTAAACCATGAAACAATACCAAACACACTCTAAACCAAGAAACCAAATCTCCAATCACATGAAGATAACCATCACTAATGATGCATCCACGTCACTACCAACAACTCCCACTAAATTGTGATACCGAGCTATACATGGCATCGTGACAACCATCTCCTCCATGAAGATCATCCAAGTCTACATTCACTCAACTGCAATGCTAGTAACATACAAGTGAAACCAAGATCTACAAGCCAAGAAGATACATACAACCACCATTAAAACAAGAACCAATCCTACACTACCAATTCATCATTGTTAAAAGACCCCACTGAAAGTGTATAACCAATGAACATACCAAGATATCATGACACATGATCAAACCACATGCTACAAGTCCCATGAATCGACTAATTATTTACTCTAACCATCCATCCTCTCATCCCAAAGCAACATACCAATGCACACATGACCACAGATAATGCCAACTAATAAGTCTACAACAATTATGAATCAAACTCAGTGGATATAGATAGTCCACATTCGAGTCATCTCATTGCAAACAATAGGTTGTGCATACCTACTAATCACATAACTCATAGATCCAATCACTAAACACATGCAAACTCATCATCACATTAGTAAACTAGAAACCAAGATATTAGAGAGTATAATCTTGTAGACATCAAGACTCAAACATAAAAGATCAATAAGAACCAAGATCAATGTCTCTTATATATATATATAGTTGTTGATTTGGTGTTTGAGTCTTGATGTCTACAAGATTATTTTCTTTAATATCTCAATTTCCATTTTACTAATGTGATGATGAGTTTGCATGTTTCAGTGATTGGATCTACGAGTTATGTGATTGGTAGGTATGTGCAACCTGTTGATTGCAATGGGATGAATCAATTGTGGACTATCTATATCCACCATATTTGATTCATTGTTATTGTAACGAACACTCTTGTACGATAAATTTAAAACCTTAAAATTCAGTCACAATAAGTAAGAACAATACCATAATGATAAAAAATTTCTTTTCAAAAACATAAACAAGATACATCTTTTGCAACTTTAAACTATTTCATTCCAAATGAAATTACAAAGTAAGAAGAGTAATATACATACATAGCCCATAGGCTTTTGGCACCAATAGAAGTAAGAAGGTTCAGGAGTTCGTCCTGTCAAGTCTTGGATCATCAGTCGATGTTGAGGAGGAGAAACATCACTCGGGTGCTTTTCTGCCAACCAAGGACTTATAATGCGGTCCCCCGCATGATCATTTTGCAATGAACGGCCCTCCCTTCAAAGAAGAGATTGGTTGGGTAACCTTTAATGACTACCAACTGGACATAGTGTTGTGATCCTACAAAGCTAGCTTTCGTGCAACCGACAATTCTCAAACTAGGATGTATTTCGAGATCACGGTGAACTGACAGTGTAGTACTACATCTAAATGGTTCCTTACACTACTTTGGCCAAAGTGTTTACGTTCTATGAAGAACATAGGTCATATGTCACATTCACTAGCCAGGTTCAACTTGACTTGATGCTATCTTATTCTACGCGTAGGTTGGTCTATCGGGGTAGTCCGTACCCTAGACATCCTACACCAGTCTAACTACTAGAACGGAGAACATTTAAATAAGATTCTACAACCAATGCCCTTTTTCAGGATACTCTCATCCTAGGGAGACAATAACTTAACTAAGTTATCTAGTTACTAGTTGAAGCTTGTAACTCATTAAATGCTCTCGATTCATTCCTAGTATCTAGTAACTATATACAAGCATATACTCCATATATGGAGTCAATACATACTATGTAGTTTTCTTTTCATTGCCTAGTGTAAACCGTACACTAATGAAAGCAAATACCAATAAAAGATTACATGCATAAAACATTCTATTTCACAACTTAACATATGCTGACAAACTTTACTTCTTTCTTATTCATTCCTAAGTAAACCAGTTTTCAGACACATTTCTTTTCAGTCAAGAATATGATTCAGAATTATATCAAAATACTAGAATATTAGAAAGCATGTAAAAGCAAGAGTTAGCATGCCTGGTAAAGCTTTCCAGATGTTTTGAAAAATGAGAGCCCTTCTCCTCAAGCTAACTACCCAAGAACTTTTTTTAGAATTTTTGGAGAAAGAGTAACTCCTTCTCTTGCCTTCACCAAATGACTTTCGGCTAACTCTGTAATAAGTTCTCAGCACAGCAATCTGACAATTCTATACTGTTGTTCTCAACTCTGAGATTGCTTCTCTCAACTCAACCAAATAGTTTTCTTAACAGGATAAAACTAAAAACTTTCTCACTAATGGAAAATTCCCTCTCAACTGTAAAATCTTGAATAAACAATATGAATATCTTGATTGTAAATTCGTGTCTGTTATGAATGACATTCGCAGGTTTATATAGAGTTGTGAATTTAACTATTTTCCTCTTCTTATGGCGCCAGTGCTGCCAACAAAGCTTGGAATGATTCAAAAGAAAAATGTGTTGCTTAATGGCAAGGGTTTCGACCTCCATTATCTGACAGCAATGACGTTTATTCAAATTCACATTTGCTCAATTCTTAAAAACGTGACATCTCTTGGTTCATGTGCGATTTAGCAGCTAGGTTAAATGACAAGTTTAATTTAAGACTTTTTCCCAGTTTCTTTGAAGTCCACATCTCCATTTCTTTTTCCAAGCACGAATTCGGTCGGCCGGTTTCAGACGTTTCGCCCTAATCACGCGATTTTCCTGCGCGTTTTTCCTTTCTTCCGCCATTTTCACGGCTTAGCTTTTATTTCGAATTTTAACTCATTAATATTTAATAAAGTTCAATATAATACTATGACACATTTGGCAATGGTTTAAAGTATAAAATTGAAGCCCAATAATTCGATTCAATGAAGTATTTCCATATTAGAGAAAATCGTTATTTTAAGATTAACGTTTTTATTCTCTTTTTCGATTTAGTCTCATTTCTCTATGGAATATTTAATAAAATGTTAATTTACATTTCATTTTGATTTTCAAATCTTTTATTTAAATACATTTATATATATTTTATTTTATTAAAATATTTATATAATATAGTTTTTAATTTACGTTATGTATAATTATTTAAATTAGTAATTTAAATAATATCGTATACATTTGTAAAAACTATATTATATTTATATTTTAATGTAATATTAAATATATAAATATATTTATCTTTATACCTATACATGTATATACATCTACATTATATGTCCATATACTGTGAGCCAGTCAATACTATATGTAACCATGTATATGTATATATATGTGTATGTATAAATTCTGAGGTAATATACCGTCATCATATATATATTCATTCATCATGTTAGTTGCGGGTACGTATGCTTGTATATATATTTATATATCTACTTTACGTATAAGTATTCATAAATACACTTATATCGACGCACACGTATGGCATATCCATCTGCTCAAATACGTTGTATCGACATGAATGTACTTATGGGTACTTGTACATATCGTATTCATATGTATATATACAAATACACATATCCACCTCTAACAAGAAATATTACTCATAAGATTATACTGGCAAGCATCACTTATTTACACATTCAGAAGTAGATACGACTCCTAATGATACTAAACAAGCCTACGGATGACTTACCCTTAACTACAACAATGACTTAGCTTACTCAGTTCTATAGTTGTGTGTGTAAGTCCAATTGGTATCCATTACTGTTTACTCGACCAAGTTCCTCCCCGAGTGATATCTCTCCTCTGCCTGGAGGTACGAACCTGTTTCCTGCACATCATGACATGACAACGGAAGTCATTTGCTCAAAACCAAGGCATTGTACATAAAGCATCGTAGAAAGTTAAAACAACATTATTCTATAACTTAATATGCTACTTTCATTCAAGATTTACATCAATAGGAGTATCAGATAATGAGACAATCATTAGGACACATTCAATTGATCACAAGAATAATTTATTTTATTCAACAGAAAGATTCAAACATTTACAATGTACTTCCTATGCAGTAGTAGCTATACAATCGGGGTGTAACATACTCCCCCCTTATGATTCATCGTCCCCGATGAACAAGGTATTATTTAAAGCATAAAAACAAACATATCACTAATTTATTAATCATTCTTGAATGCTTCAAGAATGTTAGGAAATTTCCTCTGGATTTCCTCATAGTCTTCCCAGGTAGTTGTGTCCTCAGTATATTGGTCCCACTGGACTTTACATTGAGAGACTTCTCTATTCCATAAGCGTAGCTTGCGGACTTCAAGCACTTTAATGGGCTCGAGCATTACTACCTGGTGCAGGAGCACCTAGGCTGACCTCCACCAAGTTTGTTCACAATTTTGGCTTGTTTTGACTTTAGCCAAGTCAGGGATTTTGGTGTGTTTGTTTTGGACCTTAGAAGGTCTTGTTGGTGTGGATGAGTTAGTCATTAGGACTATAGCATCTTAGTTAATCACTAGTGTTAAATTTTACTTTATGTAGCTTAGGACATCATATGTTAAGTTACAAAAGCATTTAGTGTATTAGAACCACATCATCATTGTTTAAAAGATGCCAAAGGACTGTTGAGGAGCTGTTGGTTCGAAACAAGGAGATTGAGGTCCTAGAAATTAGGATCATAACATGGAGATAAGTTGCAAAATGCTGTTGTGGAAGTGGCATAACCGCAATTGTGGAGTTACATGCATCTTAGTGGGATTGGGAATCCCTTGAAATCAGGGTAAAGGCTCGAACAACTGCCTTTCAATGTGGAAAAGAACTTGTAGATAGGTGTGAAGGCTCGTAGTGAGCAGTTAGAGTGCATTGTAATCAAATTGTGTGGTGTGAAGAGAGAAAACAGTTTGCAGATTTTCTATTTTTTGTAAATCCCATGTGTTTTAGGAGCAGTGATATCAAAGGCATTGTTTTTACTGTTTTGGCATTGGTTTTGTGTTCATTGTATAGTGCAGAGCAATATTTACCTTGTTTCCAAGTTGCTTAGTATAGGTTTATTGTTCTTGGTTCATAGATTAGAGAGCAAGGTGTCTATTTTCTTTGTTTTGAGCAGTTAGGGTAATATGGCTCCCCCATAAACTCTGTCATTGGGATTTTCCTGAGAATAGTAGAATATGAAAGGGGAGCCACATAATTGTAAATATTTAGCCTTAGGAAACAGGTGGAATGAAGCTAGCATATGGAAACCCAAACCCTAGGTGAGTCTAAGATACCCGGTTAAGAGTTTGGAAGAAAAGAGTTGAGAACTTAGACAAGGGCAGAAGGTACAGTACGAAATTTGTACTATTTCATGAAGATTTTGGTCATATTTTAACATGTTGAAAAGGATTTAGGTTCGAACAATCCAATGGTGGGAGGAATCAACAAGAAATTCCCAAAACCCTAGCTATTAGGCCTATGAACCCTAATCTTCCTTGTTTGTAGGAATCGATTGTACGGTGCAGATAGAGGTCTGAAACTAGGTGAAGGATTTAAAACTCTGAAAAGGGTATCTAAAAGTGGTATTTATTTGCTAGGTCTTTTGGTGAGTTTGAGCAGGAAAAGTCAAAAACTGACTGGTAAGGGCTAGTAGGGTTTAGGCCTCACCAAGGCAATTTCATGAAATCAGGTAGTTTGATGGTTGGACGCCGAACAAGATGGACCCATTGGGATGTGAAAAGCATGAAGATAGTACCTATAGCTCCCCTATAAGCAGTTCAAGCAAAATGGCAAAATTGGCATCTAGACTCTTCTAGGTGTAGTGAGAAAGATTGAAATCTCAAGTGGTGTTTGAGAAGAAGACAACTTTGAAGGTGTTGAATCCTCTAGGGTTAAAGCACAAAGTGGAAACTCTTGGAATAAAGTTGTAGCAAGGTTCAGTTGGTGAACCAAGTCAGGACACAGCCTAGAAGATTGTTAGGTTCATGGTGAGGGCAGAGTAATGTCTTCTTGTGGTTAGGTGCAAGCAAACCTTGGAGGGTTTCTTCGTACACCATATTGGTATCAGAGCATACAGTTGGATTCAAGGCTTGTGATTAATGAGCCAAACCACTGAGTCAGTTGGAGAGAACACACTAGAGGAAGAAGCCATGGTGACAAATGCAGAGCTAGCTAAAAAGGTAGAAGAGCAAGAGGAAGACAACCGGTTGCTCAGAGAAAGGATATCTCAAATGGAGAAAATCTTGGATGAAGTCCATGAGATAGCAAATACAGTGAAGGACAAGATAAAGCAAAAGGAAGAGCAGGAAGCCAAGGAAAAAGAAGAGGATTTGGAGGAGGAAGCTCCAAAGCCTGATCCTGTTCTTGCAGAGGAACCATTCTTAAAGGCATTGCAGGCCTTGAGTGGTAAAGCATTGGATGGTGTGCCACTTTTCAGTGGACAAATGGACCCTGATTCAGTTGTGGACTGGATTGAGAGCATTGAGAATCACTTTGAGTGTGATGGCATAATAGAGGCCCAAAAGGTAAAGGTGGCCAAGTCAAGGTTGAGAGGAGCAGCTCTCACATGGTGGAAGTTTGTGCAATCAGAAAGAGAGAAAGAAGGCAAAGGTCCCATAGTTTCATGGAGAGGAATGGTGACTAAGATAAGGAAAACTTATCTCCCTGATGATTATGAAGTTCAGTTGCATAGGAGAAGACACAATCTGAGGCAAAAAGACATGGATGTCCAAACATATACATAGGAGTTTCAAAAATTGTGCCTTAGATCAAAGGTGGTTGAAGATGAAAGCATCAGGTTAGCAAGATACTTAAATGGACTCAAATGGTCTATTCAAGAAGACATGAGTTTGGTAAACTTCAAATCAGTCCGCCAATGCTATCAAATGGCTTTGAAGATAGAGGAGAAAGGCAAAAAGAAACAAGAACAAAACCCCAAAGGTAGGGGTAAAGGGAAAGACAACAAAGGACAAAGAGGAAGCTATAGTGGAAGAAGCTTAGAATCAAGAGCCCAAGGAGAAGTCAGATTTTCTAAACAGTAAGAAGGAAGTTCTAGTAGAGGTTGTAGAGGAAGAGGTTTTAGCTCCAAAGGAAGAAGTGATGGACAAGGAAGAGGCAGCTACTTCACCAACATGAAATGCTATCATTGCAACCAATTGGGACACCTGGCTTATAGATGTCCTGAGAAAGGTAGCACTTCTCATGGAGGAGATAGGAGAACCAATCTAATTCAAGATGAGACTACTACAGCAAGTAAACAACCTGAAGTACCATTGAACTCAAAGGAAGGTGAAAATCTCATGATGAGGAGGACTTTGATCAAAGAACCAGTCAAAGAAGAGCCAAGCCAAAGAAGGTCCTTGTTTAGGATAAAATGCAAGATGATGGGGAAAGTATGTAAGGTCATTATAGACTCAGGTTCTACTGACAATATTGTGTCAGAGGAGGCAGTTAGCAAACTAAAATTGACAAGGATACCTCACAATAATCCTTACAAGGTCACATGGCTCAATAAGGGTCAGCATGTCTTGGTGAATGAACAAGCATGGGTGGAGTTTTCAATTGGAAAGTACAAGGACAAATTTCTGTGTGATGTGTTACCTATGGATTCCTGCCACTTGCTCCTAGGTAGGCCATGGCAATTTGACCGTCAAGCTATGCATGATGGAGCTAAGAATTCATATACCTTCAAGAAGGACAATGTGACCTACAAGATTCAATCTTTGTTAGAAGATACTGAGGTGCAGACAACAGGTTCTAAGCTGCTAATAGCTAGTGAAAAAGAGTTATTAAAAGCTTTAGAAGAAGGAGAAGGAGTTGGCTATGCAGTAATGATCAAGCCAAGAGAAGTAAGCAAAGAGAAGGCAGCTGAAAAGCAAGAGTTACCCAAGGAGATTCAAGACTTGTTGCAGACCTATGAAAGCATTGTAAGTAGTGGTCAACCAGCAACCTTACCTCCTGAAAGAGCCATAAGTCATAGGATAGACTTGATACCAGGAGCCACCCTTTCAAACAAAGTAGCCTACAAGATGACACCTCAACAAAATGAGGAAATAGCCAGGCAGATTCAAGAACTTCTTGACCAAGGTCTTATTAGGAAAAGCATCAGTCCTTGTGCAGTACCCACTATCTTAGCACCTAAGAAAGGAGGAGAATGGAGGCTTTGTAATCGATTCCAGTAAGAATAAAACAAGATAACCATCAGGTATAGGTTTCGCATCCCTAGAATTGAAGATCTCATGGATTGTCTAGGTGAAGCTAGGTACTATACCAAGATAGATTTAAAGAGTGGCTATCATCAAATTAGGATACATGAGGGTGATGAGTGGAAAACAACCTTCAAAACCAATGAGGGTCTCTATGAGTGGCTAGTTATGCCATTTGGATTGTCTAATGCCCCCTCCACATTCATGAGACTCATGAATGAAATCCTCAAAGACTACATTGGTAAGTTTGTAGTAGTGTATCTTGATGATATACTACTCTATAGCAGAACAAGAGAAGAGCACCTCAAACATATTGAGTTGATTTTCAAGAAGCTGCAGGAGGAGAAGTTGAAGATTAATCTGGAAAAGTGTGAGTTCATCAAAACAGAGTTGGTGTACCTTGGATTTGTGCTACTCCGCCATGGCAACCCTTGAAGATGGACAGCCAAGAAGGTAGAATCCATTCACTGGCTTTTCTCCACCCAAAGACAGCAACAGAGGTAAGAAGCTTCCATGGTCTGCTCAGTACTATAGGAAATTCATCAAACAGTTTAGTGCAATTTGTGCTCCCATGTTGGATACCATTAAAGGAGGAATGAAAACTAAGTTTGTGTGGAATGAGCAAGCTAACAAGAGTTTTGAGTTGCTGAAGGAAAAGATAGCTACCCAACCTGTTTTGGTGTTACCAAGCTTTGAGAAGCTATTCACCATTGAATGTGATGCAAGTAATATAGCAATTGGAGTTGTTCTCAGTCAAGAGGGCAGACCGGTGGCTTTTCATTCAGAGAAGCTAAGTGAAGCCAAGAAGAAGTATTCTTCTTATGACCTTGAAATGTATGCATTGATCCAAGCACTAAGGAAGTGGAGGCACTACTTGCTTCCCAAGGAATTCATTATGTACTCAGACAATCAAGCACTCAGTTTCCTGAATTCACAAGAGAAGTTGAGTCACAGGCACATGAAATGGGTGGAGTACTTGCAAGCTTACACCTTCAATATCAAACACAAGAAAGGAGCTCTCAACAAAGTGGCTGATGCATTGAGCAGGAGAGTTCTCACCATTCAAGAAATTCAGTTGAAAAGCATGGGAATAGATCACTTCAAAGATCTATATGCAGATGATGAAGACTTTGCAAAAATTTATAAGGTATGTCTTGAGTATAAGAATCATTTCCATAGCAAATATGTTGAATATACCTTGCAGAGTGATCTTTTATTTAAAGGAAATCAACTTTGTGTTCCTAGAGGTTCTATTAGAGAAAATTTAATACAAGAGAAGCATAATGGTGCATTGAGTGGTCATTTTGGGATCACTAAAACTCAGGAACTGGTTCAAAGGTTTTATTTTTGGCCTAGGATGAACTTAGATGTCAGGAAGTATGTGGAAAGTTGTGTGGTGTGTCAAAAGGCCAAAGGCACTTCTTCAAATGTAGGCTTATACCAGCCACTACCTATCCCTTCTAGGCCATGGGAATGCTTGAGCATGGACTTTGTAGTTGGTTTACCCAAGACAAAGCAAGGTATGGATAGTGTGTATGTTGTTGTAGACAGATTCAGCAAGATGGCTCACTTTGTGCCCTGCAAAACAACCAATGATGCTAGCCAAATAGCCTCTCTTTTCTTCAAAGAGATAGTAAGGATTCATGGTTTACCAATCAGCATTGTATCAGACAGAGACACCAAGTTTATGAGTCATTTTTGGAAGACTCTTTGGCAGAGAATGGGCACTAATCTATCCTTTGGATCTGCATACCATCCCCAAACTGATGGTTAGACCGAAGTTGTGAATAGGACACTTGGAAACCTTCTAAGATGCTCGACTAAGGAGTATGGTCAATAATGGGATCAAATTATTGGGCAAGATGAATATGCCTATAATGACACAGTAAATAGATCAACAGGGAAGAGTCCCTTTGAAATTGTTTATGGACTGTACCCTAGAGGTGTTTATGAGCTGAGGGAATTGAAGGATGGAGTCAAGGGAAGTGGATATGCAGATGATTTTGCTTGTGCAATGCAGGAAATTCATGAGACAGTCAGAAAAACCTTAACAAAAAATACCATGAAACATAAAACCAAAGTGGATGAGCATAGGAGAGAGGTTCAGTTTAATGTTGGTGACCTAGTGATGGTGCATTTGAACAAGGCTAGATTGTAGAAGTGAGTTCCTCACAAGCTGCAAATGAAGAGGATAGGTCCCTGTCCTATCTTGGAGAAGTATGGCAACAATGCAGTCAAAGTGCAATTACCAGATGACAGTGGACTATCCCCTGTTTTCAATGTTGCAGACCTAGTCCATTATAGAGGACCACCACCAAACATGGATCAAACCATCCAAGAAGTCATTCAAGATGTAGAAGAGCTCAAACTGCCCTCCACTGCAGTTATGCAAGCTGATAAGGTACTGGACACTAGAGTTTACAAGAGAACCAGGACCAAGGAATATAAAGAACACCTCATCCAAAGACGTGGACAACCAGAGGCAAATGCAGTATGGATCAAGGAGGCAGAGTTCAAGAAGTTGGGCATTGATCCCAACTTGCTCAATCCAAGGATGGATTGAAGTTTTCTGTTTTGGGGAGGATGGTGCAGGAGCACCTAGGCTGACCTCCACCAAGTTTGTTCACAATTTTGGCTTGTTTTGACTTTAGCCAAGTTAGGGATTTTGGTGTGTTTGTTTTGGACCTTAGAAGGTCTTGTTGGTGTGGATGAGTTAGTCATTAGGACTATACCATCTTAGTTAATCACTAGTGTTAAATTTTACTTTATGTAGCTTAGGACAGCATATGTTAAGTTACAAAAGCATTTAGTGTATTAGAACCACATCATCATTGTTTAAAAGATGCCAAAGGACTGTTGAGGAGCTGTTGGTTCGAAACAAGGAGATTGAGGTCCTAGAAATTAGGATCATAACATGGAGATAAGTTGCAAAATGCTGTTGTGGAAGTGGCATAACCGCAGTTGTGGAGTTACATGCATCTTAGTGGGATTGGGAATCCCTTGACATCAGGGTAAAGGCTCAAACAACTTCCTTTCAATGTGGAAAAGAACTTGTAGATAGGTGTGAAGGCTCGTAGTGAGCAGTTAGAGTGAATTGTAATCAAATTGTGTGGTGTGAAGAGAGAAAACAGTTTGCAGATTTTCTGGTTTTTGTAAATCCCGTGTGTTTTAGGAGCAGTGATATCAAAGGCATTGTTTTTACTGTTTTGGCATTGGTTTTGTGTTCATTGTACAGTGCAGAGCAATCTTTACCTTGTTTCCAAGTTGCTTAGTATAGGTTTATTGTTCTTGGTTCATAGATTAGAGAGTAAGGTGTCTATTTTCTTTGTTTTGAGCAGTTAGGGTAATATGGCTCCCCCATAAACTCTATCATCGGGATTTTCCTGAGAATAGTAGAATATGAAAGGGAAGCCACATAATTGTAAATATTTAGCCTTAGGAAACAGGTGGAATGAAGCTAGCATATGGAAACCCAAACCCTAGGTGAGCCTAAGATACTCGGTTAGGAGTTTGGAAGAAAAGAGTTGAGAACTTAGACAGGGGAAGAAGGTACAATACATAATATGTACGGTTTCATGAAGGTTTTTGTCATATTTTAACATGTTGAAAAGGATTTAGGTCTGAACAATCCAATGGTGGGAGGAATCAACAAGAAATTCCCAAAACCCTAGCTATTAGGCCTATTAACCCTAATCTTCCTTGTTTGTAGGAATTAATTGTACGGTGCAGACAGAGCTCTGAAACTAGGTGAAGGATTTAAAACTCTAAAAAGGGTATCTGAAAGTGGTATTTATTTGCTAGGTCTTTTGGTGAGTTTGAGCAGGAAAAGTCAAAAACTGACTGGTAAGGGCTAGTAGGGTTTAGGCCTCACCAAGGCAATTTCATGAAATCGGGTAGTTTGATGGTTGGACACCGAACAAGATGGACCCATTGGGATGTGAAAAGCATGAAGACAGTACCTATAGTTCCCCTATAAGCAGTTCAAGCAAAATGGCAAAATTGGCATCTAGACTCTTCTAGGTGTAGTGAGAAAGATTGAAATCTCAAGTGGTGTTTGAGAAGAAGACAACAACTTTGAAGGTGTTGAATCCTCTAGGGTTAAAGCACAAAGTGGAAACTCTTGGAAAAAAGTTGTAGCAAGGTTCAATTGGTGAACCAAGTCAGGACAGAGCCTAGAAGATTGTTAGGTTCATGGTGAGGGCAGAGTAATGTCTTCTTGTGGTTAGGTGCAAGCAAACCTTGGAGGTTTTCTTCATACACCACTACCCCAGGATCCTTTACATGTAAAGCAGTCCAATCAATAACATGGTTATCACCTGGTATATACTTTTTAAGGTAGGACACATGGAAGGCATTATGCATTTGGGCAAGAGTAGGTGGTAATGCAATTCAATAGGCAACTGGGTTTACTTCTTCTAAAACCTCGAAGGGTCCAACTTATCGTGGAGCTAATTTGGAAGACTTTCCAAATTTGATGGAGCTTTTATGAGGTTTGAATCTTAACAAAACCTTATCACCTATGGCAAAATTTTGAGGTACTCTCTTTGCATCAGCATAACTCTTTTGTCGGTTGTTAGCTTCGACTAACCTTTGCTTTATAATCTTTACTTGCTCTTCCATTTCTCCTAACATTACAGGTCTAAGACTTACTCGATCCTCAAGTTTATCCCAACTTATCGGAGTTCGACACTTTCAACCATATAAGGCTTCTAACGGAGCCATTTTGATTGCAGAATGGTATGAATTATTATAGGCAAATTCGACTAAAGGTAAATAGTCTTCCCATTTATATTGTTGATCCATGCAATATACTCGAAGTAGGTCTTCTAAAACTTGATTTACTCTTTCAGTTTTCCCATCTGTTTTCGGATGATATGCTGAGCTGATATTCAGTTGAGTTCCGAGTGCAGAAAATAAGGTTTGCCAAAACCTAGAAGTGATTCTTGCATCTCTATCAGAAATGATCTTTTCAGGTATTCCATGCAATCTGAATACTTCTTGCACAAATTTCCTTGCAATAATTGGTGCTCCATCAGTTAGATTTCCAGGTATAAAGTGAGCTACTTTAGTCAGTCTATCAGCCACTACTAGTATGGTATTGTGCTTATTTCTTGATATAGGTAATCCTTGCACAAAATCCATACTTATCACTTGCCACTTCCACTCTGGAATATCATGTGGGTATAGCAAGCCGACTGGGTGATGATGCTCAGCTTTTACTCTTTGACATTCTAGGCATTTTGCAACATAATTAGCAGCATCTCCCTTCATTCCTTTCCAAAAATATAATGGCTTTACATCGGCCATCATTTTTGTTACTCCTAGATGACCAAAATATGGAGCCTCATGCACTTCTTTCAACACCAAGTTTCTTAAGTTGCTTATGTTAGGTATATACATCCTTCCTTTGTACCTAAGCATTCCACTTGGTTCAAATTTGAAACCATCATACCTTGAATCTTCAGGGTTTTCCTTAAGTGCTTGCTTAACTTGCATATAATAATCATCCTCTGCACATTTCTGGAGCACTTGATCTTTAAAATCAGTATGAATTGCAACAATAGAAGCTATACGGCGTCTTCGACTTAATGCATCAGCAACCCGGTTTTCTTTTCCCTTGATGTAGCTGATATTGAAGTCATAATCAGTGATTAACTCCAACCATCTTCTTTGTCTGGCATTTAGATTTGGTTGAGTAAAAAGGTATTTTAAACCATTATGATCAATTTTCAACTCAAAGGGTTTCCCAAGCAAATAGTGTCTCCACATTCGCAATGCATGAACGACAGCTGCCAACTCTAAATCATGCGAAGCATAATTCATCTCATATGGTTTCAGCTTCCTTGACTTGTATGCAATCACTTGATTATCTTGCATAAGTACTCCACTAATTCCTTCTCCGCAGGCATCAGTGACAACTGTGAAACTCCTTTTAGGGTCTAGCACATTCAGGATTGGTGCGGTAGTTAATTTTTCTTTGAGTAGGTCAAATGCCTTTTGACACTTCTCATTCCAGTCAAATCTTTTCCCCTTTTTTTCTGTAAAGAAGATATAGGAAAAGCAATTTTGGAAAATTTCTCAACAAACTTCCTATAATAACCTACCAATCCCATAAAACTTCTTACTTCAGATACATTCTTAGGTATAATCCATTGAGTTATTGCTGCGATCTTAGCTGGATCAACTTCAATTCCTTCGGCTGAAATTACATGTCCCAAGTAATGCACTTTACGTTGGAAGAAGGTACACTTGGATAGTTTTCGTAAAACTTATGCTCACACAAACATTGTAGAACCATTCATAAATGCCTGTTGTGTTCTTCTTCATTTCTAGAATAGATTAAAATGTCATCTAGAAACACCAACACAAACTTGTCTAAGTAATCTCTGAATACACTATTCATAAGATTCATAAATGCAACGGGTGCATTTGTCAAACCAAATGGCAATACTGTGAATTCATAGTGTCCATACCGAGTTCTAAAGGCGGTTTTATAGATATTCTCATCCTTAACTCTAAGCTGGTGATATAAGGACCTTAGATCAATCTTAGAAAATATGGCTACTCCTCTAACTTGATCAAACAAATCATCAATTCGAGGTAGTGGATACTTATTCTTTATCGTAGCTTTGTTAAGCATACGGTAATCAATACATAGCCACATTGTTCCATCCTTCTTCTTGACGAAGATTACAGGTGCTCCCCATGGTGATACACTTGGTCTTACTAGTCCTTTAGTTAGCAACTCATCTAACTGTGCCTTGAGTTCTGCTAATTCTGTTGTAGTCATTCTATATGGTACCTTGGATACAGGTTCAAATCTAGGAATTATGTCGATAGAAAAATCAAAGACTCTTTTTGGGGGTAGACCTGGTAATTCCTCAGGAAATACATCAGCATATTCCCTTAAAACTGGGTATTTCTCCATATCTGAGATTCCTGATTCATCAATTTCTCCATCTTCTATCTCTTGCGTACTTTCATTATCAGGATCACCTAACTCTTCAATCTTTATTGCAAAAAGTTTACATCCTTTCTTCTTGGCTCTTAGCAATTGCATTGCTGAGATTTGTCTAATTTTAACCTCTTTAGGTATTCCTTGAAGATTTACTTGATTTCCATAGTCATCTAAACATTTAACTATTTTAGATTCACAGTCAACTATGGCCCTATGTCTCCACAACCAATTCATTCCTAAGATGACGTCATAGGATCCTAATGGTGTGACATAAAGATTGACTTCAGTGGTGAAACTAGGCAATTCTAAGTTGGCCTCAAAAAGACATTGATCCACCTTTGCTCTTGTACTATTAGCATACTCTACATTCCAAGATGTAGCCATGTGCCCAGCCTTTCTAGACAATTTATTTGCTATACTAGGAGAAACAAAACTTTCAGTTGCACCAGTATCAATAAGAATTGAGATAGGTAAACCAAATAATTTACCTGCAGTTTCGATGGGCGTTATTTGATAGTTAGCTTGCCTATCATAAACTGCTGCATGGATCCTTTGCTGGAACATAGCCTTTTGTGAAGGCAAAGAATTCCCAGAAGATTTGTTTGGACAATCCCTAGCATAATGATCACCTTTGCATATGAAACATCCTATAGGTGGTCCTTTTCTTTCGGATGTCTCTCCTGGTTTATTGTTTCCTTCATTGGACTTGTTAGTGTTTCCACTATTGAAGTTGTTTCTCTTCTGATCTTTCCGGAAATCTTTTCCGCCAAAGCGAGATCTCTTTCCTTTTGATCTAGCAGCATCACGAACAGGTTCATCCTTCTTTGGAGTTGGTTTAGAAATAGCCTCGCTGTCCTTCTTTTGCTCCTTTTTCTCTTGGCGATGAGAATTAGCTTTGAGTTTCTGCTCCTGCTTTATAGATTTTTCATAGACTAAGTCCATGGTAGTTGGACCATGCATGTCCACTTCACCACCAATTTTTCCATTCAGCCCAAGTATGAACTTCCTGATACGGAATCGTTCATCCTTATGGTAAATCGGAACATACCGAAGGAGTCTAGTGAACTTTTCCCAATATTCATGGACTGACATAGTTCCTTGTTTTAATTCTTGAAAATCAAAAAGTTTCTGATCATAGAATAATTGTGGCAACCACCGCTTACGGAAGATTTCCACAAATTCTCCCCATGTCAATTTCCAAGAACTTATATCCAGTTCCAATTTCTTGTTCATCCACCAATTTGAGGCTTCTCCTGCTAATTAGTAGGCTCCCCAAGCTGCTTTTGTTACTTCGTCATAATTTCTTATTTCAAAGTATTTTTCCATTTGGACAAGCCAAATTTTTGCTTCATCACCTCCCGCACTACTGTCAAATTTAGGTGGTATTATCTTTTTCATGTCCCATGACAGCTCAGTAGAAATTATCTTTCTATTTCTCTCGGCGGAGTTGGTTGGTGATTTCTCCCTTCCATGATTGTTATCTTCATTATGTCTGTGAGATGAGCTTACAGCTTCTGTGTTGTCTATATTTAATTCTTTTTCCAGCTTATCCCTTTCTCTTTCATTCGCAATGTTAGACAACCTTGCTAGAATTAAATCTAAGGTTGCTTGAACTCCAGTGTCTCTTTGTTCATCATCCTTGCTTGTATCAGGTTTGTTACGCATCCTTTCATAAGTTTTCACCATGGTTATGATTGAATTATACCTGGTATCTTATCTAAGTTAGATTCTTTAACCTTATGATAAATGGAAAACATGAAAGCTTCCAAATATAAACACAAAATTTGCCAAGCAAGTTTATGAAGAATACATAATTTTTTTTAATAAACACATAATTTTATTTATTCAAAAGGATTTTCGGTTACATAGAATGACTATTAAGATAGTCAAGATGTGAATATCCTTCAGATTCACTCTCAGAAGCATAACTAAGAGGAGTATATCCTACAGATTGAGAGTATTGCTGAAACCTATCTTTTTCTTCATCTCTCATCTGCTCTTCTCTATCCCAAAAAGGATGATACCCTTCGGATTTATCTTCGGATACATAGTTAAGAGTATTGTTGATATGGTGCTCATCAACAATAGGGTCCATCATTTGATGTTGAGGACCATACACAACGGGTGGAGTCCTTGGTGTGTATCCCACTGACTCATCACTGGAAGAAATGGTTATGACCTCGGCCAATGGAAGAACTCTAGGATCCCAGAAAATGAATGTTGGACTCGTGCTTTCCTTGGAAGGCATGTCCCTGGATAGTGGTAAGGAATCAGATTTTCCTGAAGAAGTGTTGGGTAAGAGGCTGAAAGCAGCTTCTATTTTCAATCTACCCTTTACCTCATTAATACGGGAGAGAGCAAGACTAACAGTTTATGTGTCACTTAACCAAATTGCATTTTCATGATTGGTTCCCTAGATGGTTCTAGTGATGGCCTCATTTTCCTTCTTGGCTTTTAGGTATCGTTCGTTACCGATTACAGTCTTCCTGGCTGTTAATTGTACGTGTACCATCCTGTCACAAGAATTTCACAACATTAGATAATGTTGGACTTAAGGAAAATTGGCGGACTCATAGGTTCCTAGTGTTTTAACCTAGGCTCTGATACCACATAAAACGAACACTCTTGTACGATAAATTTAAAACCTTAAAATTCAGTCACAATAAGTAAGAACAATACCATAATGATAAATTTTTTCTTTTCAAAAACATAAACAAGATACATCTTTTGCAATTTTAAACTATTTCATTCCAAATGAAATTACAAAGTAAGAAGAGTAATATACATACATAGCCCGTAGGCTTTTGGCACCAATAGAAGTAAGAAGGTCCAGGAGTTCGTCCTGTCAAGTCATGGATCATCAGTCGGTGTTGAGGAGGAGAAACATCACTCGGACACTTTTTCGCCAACCACGAACTTATAATGCAGTCCCCCGCACGATCATTTTGCAATGAACGACCCTCCCTTCGAAGAAGAGATTGGTTGGGTAACCTTTAATGACTACCAACTGGACATAGTGTTGTGATCCTACAAAGCTAGCTTTCATGCAACCGACAATTCTCAAACTAGGATGTATTTCGGGATCACGGTGAACTGACAGTGTAGTACTACATCTAAATGGTTCCTTACACTACTTTGGCCAAAGTGTTTACATTCTATGAAAAACATAGGTCATATGTCACATTCACTAGCCAGGTTCAACTTGACTTGAGGCTATCTTATTCTACGCGTAGGTTGGTCTATCGGGGTAATCCGTACCCTCGACATCCTACAACAGTCTAACTACTAGAACAAAGAACATTTAAATAAGATTCCACTGTATAACTGAAAATATGTTATACTTCTGTGAATCCTTGCATGCGAGGATACTCAATAATGAGTCCTTGCAAATCAATTCACAGATCTCTATCCGAGAAGAGCAGGGATTGATATTGTGGCCCTCAGATTAACCCAGTTACCCCTGCAAATACAGTCTTGGAATGAGAGATTCAAAGAGGAGAAGCAAGAATACCAATCTCCATGAATCCTATTCTTGCAATGCAATAATGAAAACTAATCTAAATGACTGTAACATGCAATAAACAAAACTAATTTATTGAAATGAAAATTGATCTACATGCAATGCCATAAATGAATTACTTTGCAAATTAATCTACTATGAAGATTAAGCTAAAATGTAATATTAAACTATATGCTCTAAAACTAAGATGCTTATAAAATCAAACTAATGTGTAATCTCAAATGATAAAACTCAAGAAAATTTGTAGCATAAGTCCGATGTAAAAATTCGTGATCCTTTTTGAAATGAGAATGAGAGGGCTCATTTTATAGGCAAAAGTGGAATTGAAGGCAAATTAAGCAATGTGGGATAAATAGAAAAAATAGAAACAAATCTTGATTGGAATTCTTTTTTAGTTTATTTCCTTTTAACTCCATTTGTTTCCTTTTTTTTCATCACCTTGAGAGATATTTTTGAGAGGATATTTCATTTATTTTATTTAATTTAAGATGATAATCTCTTTTAATAAAATAAAATAAGATTATGTAATTTAGAAATGAATATTAATAAAATAAAATAAAATTATTTAATTAAAAATAGATTTAATTAAATAGCATCATTTTATTTAAGTAATATTAACTTTAATTAAATAACATTATTTTATTTATTAAAAGGGATTTATTTCTTTTGATTAAATAAAATTAATGAAGCATTCAAACCTTAGGGAAAATTGAAACATTTGAAATAGTTATGAATTGATTAAGAAATTTGATTTGAAAATGCGACAATCATTGATTCAAAAAGTTGATGTGACAAATTAAATAAATGGGGCCCAAAGTCTAGGTGACCATTTTAGGTTGCATACATTTGCCCCTCTTTGACTAATGTGAGGTTGACTCGGGATCACATGCAGTCAAAGAATGAAGTTGTAATGTGAGATCGATTTGGGATCACAAAACAACTCAGATGTGAGGTCGACTCGGGATCACATCTGGACAAACATAAACAAAAGGCCTTTGAATATGAGGTCGATTCGGGATCACATCCAAAGTGAGAGATAAGAATCTCAAGCAAGGTTGCCCCAAGAGAAGCAATTGATAAATTGATAAAGTTGAATCAAGGATTGAAGTTTGATAGGTACTGCCCCCTTGTGATCGAAATCGAAATGAGATAGAGGAGAAATAATAAATTGAAAATTTGATCAAATCAAACAAAAGATAAGGTTCTTGATGTAAGATGAAAATATAAGAATCACAGAACCCAGGTAGATCAACAAGAAAATTATGCCCTAAGGTTGAATTAGAAGAAAAGAAGTGGGGTGAAATCGAATGGAAGATAGAAGTTTGGAAGAAATGGAAAGAAATGGAGAGAAGGAAGAGAATCTACCTCAATAAAGAGGATGCATCAAAATCAATCAATCGCTAAGATAGGGAATTTCCTGAATTTGGAGATCAATGAAGAAGATAAGGAAATGTAAGAACGTGGATCACAAATTTTGGGATGGAAAATCCACAAGAAAGATGAAGGAAACCCTCTCAAACCCATAATACGTTCTAAAAGTGCAAATTAACACGGAAGTCTAAATAAAAGCTGCTGAAAATGAAAAGGTGTACTTGCAATAGGGTAACATAGGTTTTTGTGTGTTCATCATTCATTAGAGAATGTAAGAGAACTTATTTTCATCATTGGGCCATTATTATCGGACATCGGACAATCACACAATCATCACTAGTCACAAACGCAACTATGAAGATATGAATGTGATTTATATCAGCTTGGAATGTGGAAAGATTCTAACATGAGCATCAAAGACATGAAGGTCAAGATGACTACAATGTTAGCTTACCCAATTTAATGTAGCAAAACCACGCTCGCATCAAGACATAAATGCCAGGATGGCCATGAGAATGGTTGTGCAAAAACATTCAAGGATGATGCCATAAATCTCTTAAGTGTGTCAAGGAGACAACAAGAGACACTGAAGAGGTTCAAGACAACACCCACAAGCAGAAAGCAAATAAAAAAATGCCCCATGCCCCAAGTCCTCTAGCTATGCATCACAGAGAGACTTATTAGACAAGGACACTCAACAAAAATCAATATCAGTCAGCACACAAAGAAAAGATCATGGCATATCTCAAGCATTAAGTGTTGCAATTAAAAAAAATTTAAGTGTGTAAACTGATACTAAGTTCCGAGGATAAGGATCGAATGCTTGCAAGTAGGTAAGATCACATGATCAATTGATAAGACTAAATTGATAAGTGCTGAAAACACACGATGTAAGTCGGGCTGTAAGTGAAAACACAATTAAGAAGGTGTTGAAAAACACTCGCTTTTATGCAGGTGTCCCCAAAAGACAAGCATTATATCCAAGAGACCAAAGCTAACACAAGATGCCCCCTTAGACAAAGACAAAGACCAATTCCAAACCACAAGCAATAAGGACAAGGCATAGATGGAGAAAGGCTTAAATGTAAGGGATTCAATGCTAAGAAATAGGGATGCAAAGGCCTCAAGTAGCGCCTGTTTCCAAGTTTTCACCACTTGGAAGAATTTTTTTTTTAGGACTTTATAAATATATATATATATATATATATATTTTGTATTTTTGCTACCAAGGCGCCTGTTTCCAGGTTTTCACCAAGGCACTTTTTTCTTTCTTCTTCTTTTGGAATTTTTGAACTTTTGAATTTTTTGTATCCTTTTCTTTCTTTTGTATTTTTCAAGATCATATTTGAATCTTTTGGATTTTGACAATATATCAATTTTTTTTTGTAATTTTTTCAGTACCATTTATCAATTTTTTTGGAACTTTTTTCAGGGTCATAATTATATACAAAGGATGCCCCCAGACAGAACGGGAATCAATGATAGAACTTCTTCAGGTGCAAAACATTGATAGGCTCAGGAGTCAGCCCCCTTCAAGAGGATAGTAGAGACACCTGCGCTAAAGTCATTGCGGATGATGTAGGTCCGCCAATTGGTTCCAATTTTCCTTCGCTTCGATTCTATTGGTTCTTAGGATTCTCTTGTGACAAGATCTCCTACTTGGAATTTAGGCTAACCTTTTGTTGAAGGCTTTGGACATCCTGCTTTGATAGACCACATCATATGGTCAACGATGCTTTGTTTCTTCTCATCAAGAAGTCTAAATTCTTGCAATCCTTCATGCAGCGATAGTCTTCTAACGAATCAGACCTTGAGAGAACTGGCGATGGAATCTCAACCTCTAAAGGTAACACTGCCTTCAGCCGTATGTGATAGCAAAAGAGTAGCCTCAGCTTGAGTACCTAATATTCGCTCTATAGGCCCATAGGGTCAATGCATTCAGAGGGTGCTGGCCTTACCATTCTTAAGGAACCGCTCTACAAAATCTTGAGAATGGCTTTGTTTGGAAGCTCTACCCGACCATTTCCTGTGGGGAAGTAAAATTGGCACCAAATGCTGCTTTTATCTTGAATCTTCGCGCGTAGTTCTTTGCTGTCCTTGTTCTGAACCGACTTCCATTGTCGTTGATGATCTCGTGATGGCACTCCATATCGCATGCATGATAGTGGTTTAAATAAATAAAGATTAATCGGGTTTTGGCTCTGAGGCAATAGAAAGTGGAACAACCTCTACCCATTTTGTGAAGTAGTCAGTAGCAGTGATAATGAACTTATGCCCACCTGATGAGTTGGGATGAATCTGCCCAACAAGGTCAAAGGCCCATCACTGAAATGGCCAGTGAGATATAGAAGGAATTAGCTCCCTACCTGGAGCATGTATCAGGTGTCCATGTTTCTGACATTTTTCACAAGACTTAGCAAATGCTACTGCATCTATCTGCATCGTAGGCCAATAGTACCCTACCCTAAGCAACCTTCTAGCCATGGAAAGACCATTAGAATGTCCTCCACATATGCCCTCATGGATGTCAACTAGCGCTTGATCGGATTCCTCCTTTTCTAAGCACCTAAGAAGTGTTCCATCTAGACCCCTCCTATACAAATCACCAGAGATGAGGGAATGGCGAAAGGCGTTGCGGATAAGGTTTCTTCTTTCAGATCGGTTAAATGTATCGGGGATGATGCCATCACGAAGATATGAGTAAATAGCACCATAGCGGGAGGATTCATGATTGACAAGGGTACAAATGACATGGCTTTCGGGTGAGTCAAATATGGGATATCATAGCTCTTCCACCAGGAATTCATATCTGGACTCATGTTCCTCTAACTGAAGAATTGAAGCAAGGGTGGCCATAGCATCAGCTGCTTTGTTCTCAGCCCTAGGGATTTGCTGAAAGGTGACAAAAGTAAAATACCATCTTAATGAATCAACCATTTTTTTGTAAGGTACCAACTTGTCATCTTTTGTTTGGTATTGTTCATTGACTTGGTTGATGATCAACTGAGAATCCCCATAGATATGTACTTCTATGATATTCCACTCTATGGCCATTTTTAGTCCATTTGTCAAAGCCTCATACTCAGCTATGTTGTTTGTGCATGGAAAGAGTAACTTGTAAGATTTAGGAATAGTATACCCATGAGGAGAAACAAACAACACACCAGCTCCAGAACCATTTTGCATGCAGGAACCATCAATGAATAGTTTCCAGGATCTTGGTGGGCGCCAAAATGTATAACTGAAAATATGTTATACTTCTGTGAATCCTTGCATGCGAGGATACTCAATAATGAGTCCTTGCAAATAAATTCACAGCTCTCTATCCAAGAAGAGCAGGGATTGATATTGTGGCCCTCATATTAACCCAGTTACCCCTGCAAATACAGTCTCAGAACGAGAGATTCAAAGAGGAGAAGCAAGAATGTCAATCTCCATGAATCCTGTTCTTGCAATGCAACAATGAAAACTAATCTAAATGACTGTAATATGCAATAAACAAAACTAATTTATTGAAATGAAAATTGATCTACATGCAATGCCATAAATGAATTACTTTGCAAATTAATCTACTATGAAGATTAAGCTAAAATGTAATATTAAACTATATGCTCTAAAACTAAGATGCTTATAAAATCAAACTAATGTGTGATCTCAAATGATAAAACTCAAGAAAATTTGTAGCATAAGTCTGATGTAAAAATCCGTGATCTTTTTTTTGAAAATGAGAAATGAGAGGGCTCATTTTATAGGAAAAAGTGGAATTGAAGGCAAATTCAGGAGCAATGTGGGATAAATAGAAAAATAGAAACAAATCTTGATTGGAATTCTTTTTTTAGTTTATTTCCCTTTTAACTGATTTGTTTCCCTTTTTTCATCACAGGATATTCTTGAGAGGATATTCATTTATTTTAATTTAATTTAAAATGATAATATCTCTTTTAATAAAATAAAATAAGATTATGTAATTTAGAAATGAATATTAATAAAATAAAATAAAATTATTTAATTAAAAATAGATTTAATTAAATAGCATCATTTTATTTAAGTAATATTAATTTCAATTAAATAACATTATTTTATTTATTAAAAGGGATTTATTTCTTTTGATTAAATAAAATTAATGAAGCATTCAAACTCAGGAAAAATTGAAACATTTGAAATAGTTATGAATTGATTAAGAAATTTGATTTGAAAATGCGACAATCATTGATTTAGAAAGTTGATGTTGACAAATTAAATAAATGGGGCCCAAAGTCTAGGTGACCATTTTAGGTTGCATACATCTACAACCAATGCCCTTTTTCAGGATACTCTCATCCTAGGGAGACAATAACTTAACTAAGTTATCTAGTTACTAGTTGAAGCTTGTAACTCATTAAATGCTCTCAATTCATTCCTAGTATCTAGTAACTATATACAAGCATATACTCCATATATGGAGTCAATACATACTATGCAATTTTCTTTCCATTGCCTAGTGTAAACCGTACACTAATGAAAGCAGATACCAATAAAAGATTACATGCATAAAACATTCTATTTCACAACTTAACATATGCTGACAAACCTTACTTCTTTCTTATTCATTCCTAAGTAAACCAATTTTCAGACACATTTCTTTTCAGTCAAGAATATGATTCAAAATTATATCAAAATACTAGAATATTAGAAAGCATGTAAAAGCAAGAGTTAGCATGCCTGGTAAAGCTTTCCAGATGTTTTGAAAAATGAGAGCCCTTCTCCTCAAGCTAACTGCCCAAGAACTTTTTTTAGAATTTTTGGAGAAAGAGTAACTCCTTCTCTTGCCTTCACCAAATGACTTTCAGCTAACTCTGTAATAAGTTCTCAGCACAGCAATCTGACAATTCTATACTGCTGTTCTCAACTCTGAGATTGCTTCTCTCAACTCAACCAAATAGTTTTCTTAACAGGATAAAACTAAAAACTTTCTCACTAATGGCAAATTCCCTCTCAACTGTAAAATCTTGAATAAACAATATGAATATCTTGATTGTAAATTCGTGTCTGTTATGAATGACATTCGTAGGTTTATATAGAGTTGTGAATTTAACTGTTTTCCTCTTCTTATGGCGCCAGTGCTGCCAACAAAGCTTGGAATGATTCAAAAGAAAAATGTGTTGCTTAATGGCAAGGGTTTCGACCTCCATTATTTGACAACAATGACGTTTATTCAAATTCGCATTTGCTTAGTTCTTAAAAGCGTGACATCTCTTGGTTCATGCGCGATTTAGCAGCTAGGTTAAATGACAAGTTTAAATTAAGACTTTTTCCTAGTTTCTTTGAAGTCCACATCTCCATTTCTTTTTCCAAGCACGAATTCGGTCGGCCGGTTTCAGACGTTTGGCCCTAATCACGCGATTTTCCTGCACGTTTTTCCTTTCTTCCGCCGTTTTCATGGCTTAGCTTTTATTTCAAATTTTAACTCATTAATATTTAATAAAGTTCAATATAATACTATGATGCATTTGGCAATGGTTTAAAGTATAAAATTGAAGCCCAATAATTCGATTCAATGAAGTATTTCCATATTAGAGAAAATCGTTATTTTAAGATTAACGTTTTTATTCTCTTTTTTGATTTAGTCTTATTTCTCTATGGAATATTTAATAAAATGTTAATTTACATTTCATTTTGATTTTCAAATCTTTTATTTAAATACATTTATATATATTTTATTTTATTAAAATATTTATATAATATAGTTTTTAATTTACGTTATGTATAATTATTTAAATTAGTAATTTAAATAATATCGTATACATTTGTAAAAACTATATTATATTTATATTTTAATATAATATTAAATATATAAATATATTTATCTTTATACCTATACATGTATATACATCTACATTATACGTCCATATACTGTGAGCCAGTCAATACTATATGTAACCATGTATATGTATATATATGTGTATGTATAAATTCTGAGGCAATATACCGTCATCATATATATATTCATTCATCACGTTAGTTGCAGGTACGTATGCTTGTATATATATTTATATATCTAATTTACGTATAAGTATTCATAAATACACTTATATCGACACACACATATGGCATATCCATCTGCTCAAATATGTTGTATCGACATGAATGTACTTATGGGTACTTGTACATATAGTATTCATATGTAAATATACAAATACACGTATCCACCTCTAACAAGAAATATTACTCATAAGATTATACTGGCAAGCATCACTTATTTACACATTCAGAAGTAGATGCGACTCCTAATGATACTAGACAAGCCTACGAATGACTTACCCTTAACTACAACAATGACTTAGCTTACTCGGTTCTATAGTTGTGTGTGTATGTCCAATTGGTATCCATTACTGTTTACCTGACCAAGTTCCTCCCCGAGTGATATCTCTCCTCTACCTGGAGGTACAAACCTGTTTCCTACACATCATGACATGACAACGGAAGTCATTTGCTCAAAACCAAGGCATTGTACATAAAGCATCATAGAAAGTTAAAACAACATTATTCTATAACTTAATATGCTACTTTCATTCAAGATTTACATCAATAGGAGTATCAGATAATGAGACAATCATTAGGACACATTCAATTGATCACAAGAACAATTTATTTTATTCAACAGAAAGATTCAAACATTTACAATGTACTTCCTATGCAGTAGTAGCTATACAATCGGGGTGTAACAGTTATTGCAGACTTGTTAGTTGGCCTTGTCTGTGGTCATTTGTGCATTGGTATGTTGCTTTGGGATGAGAGGATGGATGGTTAGAGTACCTGATTAGCCAGTTCATGGGACTTGTAGCATGTGGTTTGATCACAATGTCATGATAGCTTGGTACATTAATTGGTTATACACTTTTAGTGGGAGCTTTTAACAATAATGACTTGGCAGTGTAGGATTGGTTCTTATTTTTTTTAATGGTGGTTGTATGTATATTCTTTGCTTGGAGATATTGGTTTCACTTGTATGTTAATGACATTGTAGTTGAGTGTGTGTAGACTTGGATGATGTTCATGGAGGATATGGTTGTCACGATGCCATCTGTAGCTCAGTATCATAGTTTAGTGGGAGTTGTTGGTAGTGACATGGATGGATCATTGGTGATGGTTATCTTCATGTGATTGGAGATGTGGTTTCTTAGTTTAGAGTCTGTTTGGTATTGTGTCATGGTTTACTCTTGATAGTGGTTTAGAGGTTTGACATGATACAGGTTCTCTTGATACTAGGATGTATGCATTGGTGCATGTGATCTCCTAGGAGGAGATGGTTAGATCATGTTGTCACGATAGGTTCTTTATTGTGAAAGATCTAATGTGATCAAGTACGTATCCCAAGTAATTATATATAGAAGATGATGTATATTCTACTGTACTAAATCATTAGTAGCCATAAATGTAGTCACACTAGTTTCATCAAAAGCAATAGGAGATAGAGGAAATAAAATAGAAATACGTGTCTTTAGAACCTTAGTTGGTGAAAGAACACCAAGAACCAAATGACCATGTTATATCTCCTCAAAAGTTTCCACAATAGATGCTTGAGTGTGCACATGAGTCGAAGGAACAATAGGAGAAAATTTTGAGGTGTAGACTCAAGATTAATGATCTATCTTTATAATTTCAACAATATCTCTATCATGTAAATCTTAAATAACCACATAGTTTGTTGTGAAATAAACACTTTAACCTGCTCCACCATGTGTGATCTAATAGAAAAATGATATTGGTTGATAATAAAGGCACACAAAGAATATCATTAAATGACTCTTCATCCATGTCAATAAACCATTTCCCACAAACACACATATGTGTTGTTAGCTATCAGTACATGCGGTGATGTATAAGATTGAAATAAAAAGAACATACTTTATAATGAATCTATATGATGTGAAGCTATAAAATCAAGGATTCATCTCCTTGACTCAAAATTTGTAATTACAACAAGTTATTTCCCCTTTCATTTCTTTAAATATGAATGAGAATAAGATGACAAACCCCTTAACATAGTTGAAGGAAAAATGATTCCATTCTTCATTAGAAGATTCTTTAAATCATCGATCTATTTTGAATAGCATTAATGTTCATCATGACCTAATTTCTTGAAATATGTGCATATGGGCTTCTACTTCTTAGATTATTCCCATTTTGAGGGAGAAGATTCATAATATTTATGTGGATTGTTCTTTTTCTTCTTTTTGTTTCTTTTTAGGATTTGTTGATTCTCTTTGTACCTTAATCTCACTAGCCACTAATTCTTGTGGTTTAGAAGACTTGGTGATAGATTCACCTCCTCTTGGAATAGAAGATTTTAAAATACAACAAAAGTGGGCTCAACATATGCAACTCTAATAAAAATCAATGGGTGTTATAAATATTAAAAAATTACTAAATGCTCGAGACCAAGCTTAGATAATACATTTTAAATCAATTGTAAATACTTATCAATCTTGCATTCATTTAGTTGTGTTCTTAGTTGTTTAATCTTAAAGATATAGTCTCAAATGTGGTCAAAACCTTTAGGATCAAGATTCTTCAAATCACTATCAATACGATATCCCCTACTCTTGTTTGTTTTACCATACAATTTTTGAAGAGACTCTTAAACCTCCTTAGTTTTTTTGCATGATTCAAGATAAAATTATAAATCAAAAGAAACTAATAAATAAATGTAACCAAGAGTTTTCTCATGGTTGATCTCCCACATTTCCTTTCCACTAGCATTGATAGGTTCATAAATATTTTCTTTTACATATCCTATGTAACTTTTTGCTATCAAATAATTCTATATTGGTTGTTTCCACGAGATATAATTATATGGATTTAGGAGTTCAATTTGAGTTTTCCACATTATAAGAATAAACAACAAACAAATAAAATTAGTTAACAATCATAAGATTACCTTCCCAAATTCACTTAATTGAGTACCCCCCAAATCAATATATGATCTTGGCATTCTATACTTAGTGTGATGATAAATAACACTTATCAAATCAACAAAATGGTTTGGAGCTTATCATATTATAGATGCCAAATTTGGCCACAAAAGTGAAAGTATGATTTTTTGATAAAATGAGATA
Source organism: Sequoia sempervirens (assembly GCA_007258455.2). Taxonomy (NCBI): domain Eukaryota; kingdom Viridiplantae; phylum Streptophyta; class Pinopsida; order Cupressales; family Cupressaceae; genus Sequoia; species Sequoia sempervirens. Next base: position 33,488 of record VDFB02256994.1, read on the forward strand.
AATTTGATTACACGAATGCAAAGTAAACAAAAAGTTATGCACTTTCAAAAAATTGCATAAAAAATATTATTGTATGAGCCCAAATAGAGCCCCATAAGTTTCCAAAAACGAGAACTACTTAGCAACACCTATGAGAATACATAATTTCAAGAAAATCCATACACCAAAATAAAAATTCTATACCACTATGAATCTCTCAAAATTCTACCTTAAATAAAGTAAAATTGCACACAAAAAGGAGTTGTATGGTTGAGAATGAGGACTTTGAAGTTCAAGTATGAAATTAAAATTGTAAACCATGAAAGGGGGGATGGTTCAGATGAAAATGGTTGATTTCAGTTGAATAATATTTATCCCCTTAGAAAGAAACAAAAAAAATAAAAAATGTATAAAGTCTCATTCTTGAAAGGAATATAAGGGAAGAAATCAAAAGATGTGTGATGTCTTTGAACTCTACTCAAGTGTTTCCATGTCGTTGCCATAGTCAAATCAAGAGTTCTAGGCCTCACTAATGAAGGTGACAATCCATAACCTAGTGGAAATTGATATAGAACATGAGCTAAAGAAAAAGATGACTCCTTCAAATGTTGCTTATGAATCTCCAACCCAATGCTAAACTATGTGAAATTTATCTATGGAGAAAGAATAAGAGGGTCTAAAGATGCCCTCATCACATTCAAAGAAGATGATGCAACTTCACAAGAGTAACATCAAAGATGAGATGAATGTTATAAATAGTGTTCTACCAAGTATGTAATATGGGAATAAAAATAACTATAATGTCTATCAAGTACTCATCCCAAGTAACTTTATATAGAAGATGATGAATATCCTATTGTACTAAATCATTAGTAACCATAGATGTAGCAATACTAGTCTCATCAGAAGCAGAAGGAGATAGAGGAAATGAAATAGTAACACGTGTCTTTGGAATCTTAGTTGGTGACAGAACATCGAGAACCAAATGACCATGTTATATCTCCTCAAAAGTGTCCATAATAGATGCTTGAGTGCACACATGAGTCAAAGGAACAATATGAAAAAAAATTAGAAGATGTAGAATCGAGATTGATCTATCTTTACAATTTCAACAGTATCCCTACCATGTAAATCTCAAATAACCACATAGTTTGGTGTGAAATCAACACTCTAATTAGCTCCAACATGTGTGATCTAATAGATAAAAATGATAATGGTTGATAATAAAATCACACAAAGAACATCATTAAATAACTCTTCATCCATGTCAATATACCATTTCCCACAAACGCACATATGTGTTATTAGCTATCAAGACATGTGGTGATTTATAAGTCTCAAATAAAAATAACACACTCTACAATGAATCCATATGATGTGAAGCTACAAAATCAAGGATCCATCTCCTTTACTCAAAATATGTAACTACAATAAGTTCTTTCCCCTTTCATTTCTTTGAATATGCATGAGAATAAGATGATGAACCCCCTAACATAGTTGAAGGAAGAATGATTCAATTCTTCATTAGAAGATTCTTTAACTAATCGATCTATTTTGAATAACATTGATGTTAATCGTGACCTAATTTCTTGCAATATGTGTTTACGGGCTTCTACTTCTTAGTTTATTCCTATTTTGAGGAAGAGGATTCATAATATTTATGTGGATGTTCTTTTTCTTCTTTTGTTTCTTTTTAGGATCCCTTGATTCTCTTTGTACCTTAAGCTCACTAGCCACTAATGCTTGTGGTTTAGAAGACTTGATGATAGCTTCACTCTCTTGGATTAGAAGATTTGAAAATGCATCAAAAGTAGGCTTATCATATGCAACTCTAATAAAAATTCAATAGGTGTTAAAAACATAAAAATAATACTAAATGCTCAAGACCAAGCTTAGATAACACATTTAGAATTGAAATTGTAAATCCTTCTTATTAATCTTACATTCATTTATTTGTGTTATTTGTTGTTTAATCTTAGAGATATAGTATCAGATGTGGTCAAAACCTTTAGGATCAAGTTTCTTCAAATCACTATCAATATGATACCCCCTAATCTTGTTTGTTTTACTATACAATTTTTCAAGAGTCTCTTAAACCTCCTTAGGTTTTTTGCATGATTCAAGATAAGATTCTAAATAAAAAGAAACTAATAAATAAATGTAACCAAGAGTTTTCTTATGGTTGATCTCCCACATTTCCTTTGCACTGGCATTGCTAGGTTCATAAATATTTTCTTTTACATATCCTATAAAACAATTTGCTCTTAGATAATTCCATATTGGTTGTTTCTCGAGATGAAATTATATGGATTTAGTAGTTCAATTTTAGTATTCTCCATTATAAGGATACACAACAAAGAAATGAAAGCAATTAACCACCAAAGATTACCTTCCCAATTTCACTCAATCAAGTACCCCCCAAATCAATATATAATCTTGGCATTCTATACTTAGTGTGTTTATAGATACCACTTGTCAAATCAACAAAATGCTTTGGAGCTTATCATATTATAGATGTCAAATTTGACCACAAAAATGAAAGTATGATTTTTTGATAAAATGAGATGAATTTAATTCAATGAATGTAAAGTAAACAAAAAAATATGCACTTTAAAAAAATTACACAAAAAAATATTATTGTATGAGCCCAAATAAAGCCCCATAAGTTTCCAAAACGAGGACTACTTAGCAACACCTAAGAGAATACACAATTTCAAGAAAATCCAAATACCAAAATAAAAAAAATTACCCCACTACGAAGCTCTCAAAATTCTACTTTAAATAATGTAAAATTACACACAAAAATGGTCGTATGGTTGAGATGAGGCATTTGAAGTTCAAGTACAAAATTAAAATTGCAAACCATGAAAGGGGGGATGGTTGGGATGAAAAGGGTTGATTTCAGTTGATGCAGGATGATGCCAACATATGAAATATGTCATTTTCACAAAATATTCCTTGCAGTATTCAAATCCATTATTAGTTCTCAAAAAATATTTCTAGATACATTTGAAACCATTGTATAATGGAGGTTTTGTGGGAGAATATACTCACTAAAATATTTTTTTGTGAGTTTAGATAGCTAGCTATGGGGGCCACACCGCATGGTGCTCTACAAAAGGCAAGTTGGTACTTACAATTGTAGGTGTAAGGTACCTTGAATAAGTAAGGTACAACTTGGTACTTACAATTAGGAAAAAAATAATCTATAGAGTAAAACTAAAAACCAACAAATAAAAATGAGTTTTCTTAGTATTTAAAATGGAGCACCAAACACTTGCGCATGCTAGTGCTTGCATAACAAATTATTATTACAATATAAGACTATGATTTGTATGGTGTAGGAGCAATTATTTTCTTGAGGTCCTAAGGTAGACATGTCCAAAATTTATGAATTGAAAGACAATCCCTAAATTCTTACACTTTTTGGATGTGATAGCAAGGTCATATTTGACCCAAATTGCTAAAAAATGCAACTATCTTCAAGATTTGAAAACCACCTCCCAAATTTAAACCCTTGTGGATCTTGCCTCCAATATCCAATTTGTATAAAATAAATGGCTAAATTGACTTTTTAAACACTATGAACTCATATCTGCTCCATCATGCTCCAAAATGAGCTTGTAATACAAAGCCACAAAGAAGAAATCCTCCCAAATCTAGTATTTCATCAAGTTTTTGAATTCTCTAGGTTATCATTCAATGAAAGAGAAGAACATACTCAAATTTTCAAGAGGAACCAAGATTTACAACCTAGACATTTAAAAAGAATATCAAGAAGTAATCTCACAAGCTCCAATACCATGTAAGATTTGGTATAGAATTCTCTATACCATGCAAGATTTAGCTATGGAGGTAGCTGCATAAGATTTAAGATATTCAATGAAAGCACAACAAAGACCAAACACAAGAGAATAATTCTATTTTATCAAAGGATACAAATGTACAATATGCATGAATGAATATTACATAAATTAAAATTACAATAGGAAGGCCTTGGTTATATAGGCCAAGGTGAGACATAAGACAATACATGAGATCATGACATGTGTTTGAATCTTATGATTTGAGACATAGAGTGATAATGCCTTGAGTAAAATTAAACAAACTATTGTGAATAGGACTTAATGGGGAAATCGATAAGGTAATATACTCCATTCAAACCAACACTCACAACCAAAAATATTAATTATTTATTCATAAAAGATAACTAGAGGTTGTTTATTCTCTTTAAAATATCATTTATGGAACATACCATGAATGAATTTATTAAGTTACAACTCTTCCCAACAACTGATCAATGGCTATTTTGTTGACGATTTTTTTTTGTCACACTCCTAGAGGATGAAGGTAACATCAATCTATCTTTTTAATTCTTGGATCATTTTTTCTTAGCTTTTGGTTCTAGTATTCGATGAAAAAAATATAATTCTACAAATAAATCTTTTTCCTAAACCTATTTGGTTTAATTCTTTTCGTTGGTAAAATATTGATTGTGGGGATGTTTTTGAGGTTCCTAGCATTTCTTTTGCCTCTCAGGCTTTATCCTCTTCTTTATGACAAGCTATTATTTGTCAAGTGGAGAAAAAGAGCTTGTTGGATTATTAAACCACTATTTCTCGCAATAAAGTTTTAGGCTTGTTCTAAAGTTCTAGTTGCTATACATGATTAATATTCCTCATGTTGGGTTCCCTCCAAAGCTTCATACAAAAACATAGGAACACTTCTTACAAATTTCTTATGGGATATTTCAAAATAAGATAAATACTTTCATAAAGTCATTTGAGAGTTTTGTTGTGTTCCTCATGATTCTAGTGGTCTTGGTCTAATTAACATACAATTATATGGTACACACTTATGTACTAAATGGAAAATTAGATCCTTGGAGGGTAATGGAGCTTGGAAAATATTGGTTTGACATTATATTTCTATCAGAGTGCCTTATGTGCAAAAAGCTTGGAGAGACCTTAGTCTTCATTCAGTCCTCATCATGAAGAAGCTTGTTCAAACCTAGGATACTTTTGTTATTAAAAACACATGGAAAGCTTGCGAACCCATTAAACTAAGGATTATTTGGAAATGTAATGAATTCAATTTTGGTTTATCTATTAACCGATAGTTTGTTTGGTGGTCTCATATGATCACTTGCTAATATATACCTCTTGCCAAGGTTCACCAATCATATTTTGAATCCTTTGAAATAGTTATTACTTCTACTTTGTTGACATGATATATAAAATTGGGACTAGGAGTTTCAAGCCATGTGGAAAGATTAGCAATGGTATCTTGACACACCATTTCATAATTACAAACCTTTCAAAGAGTATGTTTGGTTTTCACCATGCTTAAATCATATGACGCAAGTTATTTGATTTCCACTATATCATGCTAATAGAGCTTTTAAATAATTTAGTTGACTATCATTGAGTTAAAGCTTGCTCAATTTGCTCAATCATTTTACAACAGGGTCTTCCTATTGATTTTAGACTGATTTACTAGGAGCTAACAATCCTTGTTGATATTTTTATGGGCAATAAGAAATAATTAGGCACCTCTCCTGGTTTTGTCCTATAGTCCAAGCAACATGGAATTGGATTCATGATTTTTGAGCCTTTTTCTTGGAACATTATCCTTCTGGGAGACTGGCCTATGATTCCTATTAAGTTTCCTCAAATATGACATAATTTTAGAGTGGAAATATAATTAACATTTGGAAAGATATAAACTTTGCTCTCTTATTTGGATGTATCATTGATAGTAATTTCTCTATGTATTCTAAATCCATGATTTGTTCAAATGTGTTAATGTAGATACAAGTACAATCCAATGAAGTTGCATTTGAAGTAGCTAACCTACAAGTGCTTCTTGGCCACTAGGTTAATGCACCTTGTACAGTTGGCAAGTATAACTGATCTTTCCTTACAACAAGGACCAATCCCCTTAGAGAGGGCATTAACATGGTAGGAGTCATATTACCTATATGTATTATCAACCCATAGCTCATGGTTGTGGTGCTCATAAATGGTCTCTTGTTTCCTATCAACCTTTAGCTTCTTCTTAACCTTGCAATATATGTGATCTATTGATGAAATGTAGATTGAATAGACTAATGGTAGTGCTCTTATAAGCTAAGAGCCCATATCAGATAACTAAGACAATCCTAACGTGCAAACATTAGATGATCATGACCTACCTCCTACTGCTTGATGAATAATTTTTACTACTTAACAACTTTTTATTTTTCTCTATAAATATATTATTTAAGAGTTTACAATTACATAAACTATGAGGCGTGGCTATAGAATATATTTAAATAAAAAACTTCGTATATACTTCACTATTTCATCAAAAATTTCTATATTATAAAACAATTTCATAACAATTTAACGACAGACACGTTGAATAGGTTGAAAGTTTAAAAACAAAACCTGATTTTTGAATAGGTTGAAAAGTTTGCGTTTTTCTTTTTAAAAAGATCGGAGGACTCTGTTGCTTAAACCTTCAAGCTCGGACTAGTACAAGCCTCTGCTAAGTTTCACTCTGCTTCTCATTTTCTGCTTCTTCTTCTACACCATCAAGCATTTGAGTTTCTGATCATTTCGAAGGATTTGTTTTGGAATTTGGCGATATTTGGTCTACTTTATTGGCTTTTCCTTTGTTGCACAGAATCTGCAGCCATGCATGCTCCGGTCCTCGTTCTCAGTAAGTGCATTTTCTCATTTGGCGCAGATACACTTCATTTTTTATATTGATTTTTTAGTTAGGGTTTAAAAACTGTCACACTTTCGGGCTTGAAAAGTATAAAGGCGTTTATTTTGTTCGGAGGGAAGTCATTCACATTTTTTTGTTTGTATGCATATAGTTATGTTACGGTTAATCTTGAAATCCAGTGGCTATAAGGGGTTTTAGGTTAATGTGATTCTTATTAGTATTTTTTCAGGTCCAGCTTTGAAAAATAGTTGGTTTGTTAGGGTTTACTCTCATAAGCCTTGGATTATTTCGAGGCTTAGGAGTAATTATTAAATTAATATTTGTGAAAAATAATTAATATTTCAGCGTTGATGGACGCTCACAAGGCTCTTAGGTTAATGTTAGGATCCCTGGCATTTTACCGGGTTAAATTTTGAAAATAAGTTTTTTGGTAATGTTAACAGAACATTCTAACGAATGTTATGCTAGTATCATACTCAGTAGTAATTTATCTGGTCAGAGTTTCCGCATATAATTATCCTGTAAAGATTAAAAAGTTGTCTCCCAGTTCGTCCCCTTGTTGGGGGATGTGGAAATGTTAAAAGGGATGCCTAGAAGTAACTGCAAGATCCGAGTGGTGGTATTTAACTTGGATAATGTCATAGGTACATGAACCAAGGCCCAAGGGACGCTTATACAACCCTTATAACATAGGTTAAAAGTAACACTTTGATGCAAGTGAGAAAATCTAGGTTGAAACTAAGTGCCCCCTGGAGACTTCGGTTAAGGTAGGGCTTTTTAAGACAACATACATAAACAACTCTCATATGCAGAGCTTATTCAGATGAGGTATATAAACAACTATCACATGTGATGCTTATTAAACAAGACATAGAAACAACTATCTAGCAATATTATGCTTATGTGAATATTTGTGGTAATTTAGGAAATCAACATTTATAAATAATTATAAGTTGGGGTTATAACCAGGAGTCTTAGGATATTTTGAGGCTCAGTGGTAATATTTCATGTCAAATTTTAAAAGTTCAGTATTGTGTTGGGGCTAAAGTGAAGTGCACTCAGGAGTTTTAGGGTAATTTATTAGGTTTAATTTAAAAAAATAATAATTATGTGAGGTTTAAAACTAAGTTTCAATCACAGGTCTCTGAATTGCAATCAGGCTAAAATTTAAGAAATAAATACTATGTTAGCATTATAATTGGTTGTCCCTAGGAGTTTAATGTTGATAACAGACTCAGTGGTATTTTTTGGGTCAATATTTAGAAATAACTACCATACTGGAAGCAGGTCAATGCAAGAGTACATACCATGGAAGCCTGAACTACTTGATGACTCAGTGGCATTTTTAGAAGTTCAGTATTGTGTTGGGGCCGAAGTGAAGTGCACTCAGGAGTTTTAAGGAAATTGATCAGGTTTAATTTAAAAAAAATAATTATGTGAGGTTTAAAACTAAGTTTCAATCACAGGTCTCTGTATTGCAATCAGGCTAAAATTTAAGAAATAAATACTATGTTAGCATTATAATTGGTTGTCCCTAGGAGTTTAATGTTGATAGCAGACTCAGTGGCATTATTTGGGTTCATTTTTTAGAAATAACTACCATACTGGAAGCAGGTCAATGCAAGAGTACATATCATGGAAGCCTGAACTACTTGATGACTACCATGTTATGATTAATTCTAAGTGACGTGAATGAAAAAGTTCACGTTGTGAAAGCCTGAAGTACTTAATAATTAGTATGTTGTGGTTAATACTAAGTGCCCCGAGTATCAGTTTGTTCCGAGGTTCAGTAGTGATTTGTGCACTGAGGAGTGAGGAGTATCAAGTTAATGTGTGGTTCGGTAGTAATTTATGAAGTCAAAATGTTAATGTTGCCTTTCATTCAAGGACCAAAAAGATAATTAATTTTTTAAATTACAAGGGTTAGATCCAAAGTGTTGAGACTCAGAACTGGCAAAAACTTGGGAAGCTGTTTTTAGATTCTGACTTGGACTTGGTGAAAAATCTCAACCAGAACCTGGTAATTTTTTTAGTTGATTTTCAAAATTTTCCCAAACTTGGCTGAGTTTGACAGCTGAGACTTGTGTGTGTCAGCAGGCTCGTGAGTCTTGGCTGTCAAATTGGATGAATCTTTAAGTCTTGACTACAGACTCACCAAGCCTTTTATGGACTCAGATCTACAAGTCTTCACTGAGACATACTGACTCTCAATACACTGGAAATTACAACAGAATTATGGTGTTTATTTTATCCAAAGTTGACTTATTTTGCAGGAATTTTATCCATTCTATTATGTAGGGATTAAAGCTAACTCCTGTTAGGGCATGAGGTTTATGTGGATTTTGGTGGCATGATTTCAGGCTGAAAAATTATTATGTCAGGGCTAAAATCATAATCTCC
>VDFB02256994.1:42677-156574 GCA_007258455.2 Sequoia sempervirens
GGAAGTTAATATCAAACATCTTGCCAAATTGCTACACAATTTACTGAAATTTGGCTGTTTAATTTAGCTTAGCTGATATTTATGGTTAGTATAGCTCATCCTACAGTAGGCGTGAGCTAATGAAGAATTGAATCAGTCAATAAGGAAAGAAAGAGAGATAAAAAATAGCATCCGTAGACGACCAACAAGTGGTAAATAAGATGTATCTGAAAGCACAATAGCATATAGCAATAGGAGAAAGTGTATATAGTACAAAGAAATCTCTAGCACATGTTTGTGTTGAAAGTGACTTACTGCTACAAGCTCTAATTTCAATACTTGGGAATGATTTTACAGCATATCAAGCATCAATTACTGCAAATGAAATGCCCAAGATAAGAGGATTTACAATCCTGCTCATAATTTTGAGTACAATAGACAATGACATATTTTCTTCTATAGGTGAAATGGGAATTTTCAATGGAATCCCTGTCCCTAGAAAAGGAAAAATTTCACAGAATGGAAAAAATCAACCTCTGAAAAACCAAAATGAACAGTATCATGATTAATTTTAAAACACATAGCTATCAAGTGTCAGTTAAAGAAATAATTCAAACAATAGCTTTTGATCTGTAATTGATATCGATATTGCATTGTACAATTCATCAATGCAGATTTTTTGTTACATCCCAAATTGTGAAGCTACTATTTACCGTTAATAGATAGGGTAAATGTGAATATAGTGTGAATTTTGGAGATGAATTAATGATGCTTGTACCTTGTTTTCAATATGAATGTTATCTCACTTGTTGTTTCAGTTGATGTTATCTCAATTGATGTTATTCATGGTAAAATATTGCATAAGGAGGTTAATGAATCATATATACTACTATTGTTGTGAGCATTTGATTGTCGTGAATTTATGACGTGGATACAGGTATGAGGACCGTTCCTCCAAGCAGAGGAGAAATATCACTCGGGAGAGGAGCTTGGTCGGGTAAACAGTAACAAGAACCATTTGAGCATACACACACACGTTCCTTAGACTGAGTCAGCTAAGTCAGATAAGTTGGTCTTGATAAGTCATCCATAGGCTCTAGGAGTTTGGTTTACTTCTTTGTGCTTTGTGAGTGATGATTGTTTATTTGTCAGACTTACTGTACTATGATCATTGTGTGGAAATGTGAAAGGTTATATGTGTATAGGTTGAATAGGTATGTATACTCATGTATACATTATGAACACGTATCCATATGTATAAGCATATTAATACAAACGTATGATTGGCAAATGGCTATGCCCATACGTATGTGTCAACGTGGTATACATATACATACGTATACATGGAGGTATATACGGTTATACACATACACACGCTACCTATTGTCTGTAGCTATAAATAATATTACAATATTATTGCCCGATAACTACATATATATGATTTATATATTTATATATCAGGTAAATGCTGACTGGCTCACAATATATTTATATTTGTTAAATATATAGATTTATATATATGTAATTATATATTAAAGATTATATATAATATTATTATAGTTATATTAAAATATATATAAATATTAAATACTCGGGTATTTAAATATTTATATATTTAATATATTTAAAAAACTATAATAAAATATATAATTGTTTCCTAATGGAATTATATTTTAATATTATATATCTTTAAAGTGAATTAAAAGATTAAATTTTTACTTGGAGTAAATATATAGTGTAAATATTTATAAACTCCAAAGTATAAATATATATAAATATTTAAAAGTGAAAATATTTATAAACTCCAAAGTGGAAGTATTTGTAAATATTTAAATGAATAAATATTGAACTCTAAAATAATAAAGTTAAAAGATTTAAATCTTTTAACATATGCAAGTCTATTTGAGAGGATTATTTAAAAAAGATAGCCACTAGTCTTGAGCAAAAATATAAAACTTCATAAAAGTATCGAACATTTTTATGAGTCAAATATTTGATGAAAACATATGAAAAAAAAACATAACTCAACTAAGAGTTTTCACGTGGAAATGAAGAAAGCTTCAACGCAGCAAAGATGGAGGAGGAAACTTTCAAAACTGGATAATAGGAATGCCAACCAAAGTTTATGTGCTGTAACAAGTTGAGACTTGACAAAATCGCAGCAAAGTGAGTCATTTATTTTTATACACCTGGCAAAAATGTTTTTCCTGTAGGTGGCGATTTCTGAGATTAAAGTTGAAATTTTCTGCAATTGTTGGCTCCATGAAGGTCGATTCACTCCTTTTTGATGTGACATAGGATTTAGTTGCTTGCCAAGTGACATTTGACTGGGTATATGTGCCTTGTTGTCATTCTACATGCCCAAAATGAAGGAAATAGTTGCAATTACGGGCCTATAAATACTTGCCCAGCCATTCATTGAAAAATATGCTTGTGCAATTTGTCCTTTGCCAATTTGAGAGCTTTCTTGCCCAATTTCCAAGCTGCTGTGTTGTTTTCTATTGCTGCAATTCATCATTTTGCTGAGAGTGAGAATTAGAAACTTTATCAGCTGCAGATAATTGACTGTACTAAATCCCTTTTAGAATAGTAAATTAACAACTTCTAATAGAGAAGTGTTAATTAAGAAGAGTGATTTGAAGGAGTCATCTACATTGAAAGAGAGTTATTTGCAAAGCAGCCATCTCCAATTTGGGAATTCTGGAAGTTGCTGACGAAGCAGTGCTGGGAAAAGAGCTGATTATAATAGGCATGATATCTAATTTAATACAATTCTTGTTTGAAATGTTGCATTCTCATATTCTTGTGTTGATGATTTCCATTAACTCATGGAGAATTAGAAATGTCTTTATAAACTTTCTTTGCATTTAAGGGCAAATGAATGAGGGAATTCATTGTATTTAAAGGACAAATGTATAAGGGAAATCATTACAAATAAGGGTGAATGCATAAGGGAATTCAATGTATTTTAATGGTAGATGAAATGAAGGAATTAAGGATAAAGGGGTTGTAAAAAGGGGATCAAGTGTTTAAGGAGCTTAAGGGATTAGCTTAACTTATCTTGCATTAAAGGGAATTAGTGGAAAAAAAATTAAGGGATTGGTTTATTTGTTTAACATAAAGGGGAAAATTTATGCAAAAGAGACAAGGGGGGATTTAAAATGCATGTTAGTATGAAACTACATATTCTGTATGATCTCCATAAGAAGAGAACACTGTTGGCATAGATATTATTTGCTAAAAGCCTGATTGCTTTTAGAAAAGAGAATCGAAGCATTAGAGCCACTTTTATAAGGTGTTTTTAAGTACTCCACGAGAACTTGACAAAGGAATTCAACAACATTATATAAAGTATAACATAAGTATTTAATTATACTAGCTATGTTGAGCATGGAACGTTTTATGTTTGTTGTCGATACATAGGAAATGAAATGTTGCATTCTATTTGTAATCTGCATTAATTGTATGATCTCCATATATAAGGAGAGTATTGTTGCAATAGTAACTATATACTAGAACTGAAATGAGTATAGGAGTCAAGTAAATTCTATCGGCTTAAGTTATTAGGTTAACTAAGGTAAGCCCGGGTTACTCCTAGGATAAAGATTTCCAGTATAGGGGTAATAGGTGAATTACTTGTTATGTTGTTTCATTTCTAGCAGTTAGAATGTTGTAGGAAGTCCAGGGTGACTGATTACCCAATGAAGGACGTAATCTACGCGTAGTGTAGGATAGCCTTAAGTCAAATTGGCCCTGAGTAGTGTATATGATAGAAGACTCTCTTAGTCGTTTACTGAACTAAAACTCTTTGATCAAAGTAGTGTAATGTACCTACATCCTCTTAGATCGGGCGATGTTTACACTGTCAGTTCATTGTGATCCTTATACTAGTTCGAGATTGTGAAATAGCAAGGTTCTAGTTGTGTAGGACACAGCACTATGCTCAGTTGGTAATCGTTAAAGGATACCCTACCAATCTCTTTGATGAAGGGAGGGTCATCTATTGAATAATGGATGTGCGGGGGACCGCATTATAAGTCCGTGGTTGGCGGAAAAGCGCCCAAGTGATGTTTCTCCTCCACGGCAGGTGGCCGATGTACCAAGATTTGAAAGGAAAAGAATTTTGGGCCTTCTTACTACTATTTGTTCTAAAGCTCATTGGAGCTATGTTAGTGAGGTATGTATTCTTGTTTCATGTACTTGTGAAGTTATTATATTGAAATGGAATCTTTATTGTAAATTGATATGGCAATTGGTTCATGTTTTATCAATAAAGAAAAGGAAAAATTTTATTACAATGTCATGTTAACATGTTTACTTACTTGTAGGATGTAAATTAAGGAAAAAAAAAATTACCAAAGGATCGGGTCATTACATTTTTATCCTACATACTCAAACCATGCTACTACATACATGGGAATGCTTAACCAATTCACAAAACATAGAGCAACCTTAAAAACTATAGCTGCTCATCCTTGTATACAACAGATTCTTATCTACGTGTGCTACAAATGTTAGAAACTTACAAGGAAATAGCATAAGCAAGTAATAGAAATCATCACATGAAAAGATAATCAACACAAGTGTTTACCCTAAAGAAACTCAATTAGAGAAAAAACTCCATAAACAATTTACTATCAATCATTTGGTGCGAGTGAGATTCTTTTCATGGAGGCTCTCAAGAATGTCTGCAATCCTCAATGCATCCTCTCACTCCTCACAAGTTCTTCTCACCCGCAAAATAGTGGATGGACTTCTTGACTCTAAAAGTAGGAACTGGACCTATGACTAAGAACCACAACCTTGCCAGCATCTAGGTTGGAATTGGATTATAATTTTCAAATGCATTCAGAAATATCACCAGCTCCCTCTCTATCCTATCCATGAACATCTCACATACCCTAATTAATGCATATATGATAAACAATGAGCATAAGAGTCGACAAGAGGCACCAAAACATAACCCATACAAAGAAAACAAATGAAGAGCCAATCAAAAAACGATTTCAGCTACTAACTAAGCTGTCTAGCAGACCTGCTCCCATCGATGACATTTCTCTATGCTAGCAAAATAGCACAACATTTTCCATGGATGCCAAAACGCTGAATAGTTACTGATTAACATACCCTCCAATTGTGAATTGGTGTGGCTCACAAGTGTCATGTCCCTCCAAATTGTAACATCAAGTATGAAACATTAAAATACAAATAACAAAATCGAATAAATATCAAAATATAAATATAAGTAATTGCCATTTAAATATTATTATTATAATTATAATTATCAAGATAATATTATAATTATAAATATAAATATTGGTAATATAAAATAAATATTAAATAGATCAGATATGACAATATAAATATAAACTATAATATAAGCATTATAATATAATATTATAAATATTAAAATACATATAAGAATAAATATTAAGAAATAATGTATTAAAGAAATAAATAGTGATCAATGGGCAGTGAATAAGGCAGCGTTTGCCTTGTGGAATAGTAATAAGTTTATAAACAAAGACTAAAATAAGTGGTGATTAGTATTTGCCAAGAGAGGGGTGATTTTATTAATAGCAATTAAAAGTGGTTAATACGTTATTAAAAAGCAGTGGCTTTATTGGAGAAAAGCAGCGCTTAATATAAGGAAGAAATATATATTTTTCTAGTAATTACGATTAGAGTGAAGATGGTCTCATTGGGACGCCTCCCTTTGAATAAGGATGACTCCTTGGAAGGAGTTCGCACCTCTCATGAAGGAATGGGGGCAGCGATCAAGACGGTATAAATAATTTATAAATTCAGAATCATAAAATATAATCTCAGGTTTTGGAAATAAAAGGAATTCATCAGCAGAACATATAAGTTACAGGTATAAATCTGAAAAGCAAGATATATAAAATGAAGACTAATCCAGAATATTAGATGGGAAATAGTTTGGAAAAAGAGTTTATCTTCTATAACAGATCGAGAGGAGTGGATTTTCACCTAAGGAACAGAAGACCAGTGCTCAAGGGAGTGAACCAGACTGGAACAGCAGTAGCATCCTTACATGATCAGAAAATCAAACTAATATTAATCATCAAAGTTATTTAAATAAACCAAAGGAGCAACATCTTTTATATCTCTCAAAGTTTATTCTTTATTGGCATAATGGATATCATTATCTATAGATATAAAGGCAAGCTTTAAGATAAATTTGAAAGGGAACATTACAAGTGGTATCAGAGCATAATCCTACCATCCTATGGAAGAAAGTTAAAACGAGAGGGATCCATTGAAGATTATACATTTAAATTTCAAAGATTATTAGTAATGGGACACCACCCAAGCAAAAATAGAAAGGAGCACTTTCATGGAAGGAAGAACGCAAGGAACCACACCACGACCGAGAGGAACTAAGAGGAAGGACTTTGTCGTGATTGAGGAAATGTAAGGAAACCAAGGCACCAATGCAGTCAAAAGACCTTACAAGGATGTTGTAAAGGGAGACAACAATGAAGTCCTCTTCTAGATATGCCACCCAGGAGGGGACAAGATGAGCCCGCTTGGGCCAAGGGGGTACTTGTTGTTGTCTCAATGGGTACTGCCCTTGGGTCTAGAGGAGTTGAACCACCAAGACAATGAAGTCCTCTTCTAGATACTATTAGTAACAACTAACACCTCTGGAGTGAGAGTTGCTATGAACAGCCTATGCACACTACGCAATGAGTGCTCTTCAAATTAGGAGGGGAAGCTCCCTCATTGTGCTTTGACAAAAATACTTGCAAAGGGAAATAAACTAAACTATGTCCTGTCTTTTTGTTTCAGCTGTAGAGGTACAAGGCTTTCTTGAAAAAACTATACGTTGCAGCTGAGTATTTTCTGGTTTTGCAGATCCACTAACTACAACTAAACTTAATTACTTAAATTCTATCCAGGTCTCCCTCAAGAGAAAGCAGGCATGAGGAAGCGAAGACAGGTTTGACTATCAGGGCGATAAACAAGTATAGATTCTCAACTTGAAGGCAAGGTGGCGCATCTATCAGCTCAATCTAGACAAGTTTATTGGTAACAACATCACACGATAAACTAAATACGGATTCTCTGCTTGAAGGCAAGGTGGCGCATCTATCATCTCAATCCGAACAAGTTTATTAGGCACAAAACAGATTTATCTAAACTATGGGAAGAATTCACCATTACAATTGCATGAAACCCTATGTGGCATAACAATTAATCGTAATAGTAAAGACTCACAAAACAGATTTATCATCACAATCGCATGAAACCCTATGTGGCATAACAATTGATCATAATGGTAAAGATGCACAAAACAGATTTATCTAAACTATGGAAAGAATTCCACCATTACAAATTGCAGAGCCCTATGTGGCATAACACTTAATGCGTAATAAGTAGAGACATGAACAAATGCAAACAATGTTAGAGAGGAATAGGTGTGCATTGGCATATGTGTTTCTCTCTCAAGCAAGTCATTTACAAATGAGCCAAATGGCTTTAGCGGTAAAATCATGTACTTAGTTGGCTATAGCTACTACTGCATAGGAAGTACATTGTAAATGTTTGAATCTTTCTGTTGAATAAAATAAATTGTTCTTGTGATCAATTGAATGTGTCCTAATGATTGTCTCATTATCTGATACTCCTATTGATGTAAATCTTGAATGAAAGTAGCATATTAAGTTATAGAATAATGTTGTTTTAACTTTCTATGATGCTTTATGTACAATGCCTTGGTTTTGAGCAAATGACTTCCGTTGTCATGTCATGATGTGTAGGAAACAGGTTTGTACCTCCAGGTAGAGGAGAGATATCACTCGGGGAGGAACTTGGTCGGGTAAACAGTAATGGATACCAATTGGACATACACACACAACTATAGAACTAAGTAAGCTAAGTCATTGTTGTAGTTAAGGGTAAGTCATCCGTAGGCTTGTTTAGTATCATTAGGAGTCGTATCTACTTTTGAATGTGTAAATAAGTGATGCTTGCCAGTATAATCTTATGAGTAATATTTCTTGTTAGAGGTGGATATGTGTATTTGTATATATACATATGAATACGATATGTACAAGTACCCATAAGTACATTCATGTCGATACAACGTATTTGAGCAGATGGATATGCCATACGTGTGCGTCGATATAAGTGTATTTATGAATACTTATACGTAAAGTAGATATATAAATATATATACAAGCATACGTACCCGCAACTAACATGATGAATGAATATATATATGATGACGGTATATTACCTCAGAATTTATACATACACATATATATACATATACATGGTTACATATAGTATTGACTGGCTCACAGTATATGGACATATAATGTAGATGTATATACATGTATAGGTATAAAGATAAATATATTTATATATTTAATATTACATTAAAATATAAATATAATATAGTTTTTACAAATGTATACGATATTATTTAAATTACTAATTTAAATAATTATACATAACGTAAATTAAAAACTATATTATATAAATATTTTAATAAAATAAAATATATATAAATGTATTTAAATAAAAGATTTGAAAATCAAAATGAAATGTAAATTAACATTTTATTAAATATTCCATAGAGAAATGAGACTAAATCGAAAAAGAGAATAAAAACGTTAATCTTAAAATAACGATTTTCTCTAATATGGAAATACTTCATTGAATCGAATTATTGGGCTTCAATTTTATACTTTAAACCATTGCCAAATGTGTCATAGTATTATATTGAACTTTATTAAATATTAATGAGTTAAAATTCGAAATAAAAGCTAAGCCGTGAAAATGGCGGAAGAAAGGAAAAACGCGCAGGAAAATCGCGTGATTAGGGCGAAACGTCTGAAACCGGCCGACCGAATTCGTGCTTGGAAAAAGAAATGGAGATGTGGACTTCAAAGAAACTGGGAAAAAGTCTTAAATTAAACTTGTCATTTAACCTAGCTGCTAAATCGCACATGAACCAAGAGATGTCACGTTTTTAAGAATTGAGCAAATGTGAATTTGAATAAACGTCATTGCTGTCAGATAATGGAGGTCGAAACCCTTGCCATTAAGCAACACATTTTTCTTTTGAATCATTCCAAGCTTTGTTGGCAGCACTGGCGCCATAAGAAGAGGAAAATAGTTAAATTCACAACTCTATATAAACCTGCGAATGTCATTCATAACAGACACGAATTTACAATCAAGATATTCATATTGTTTATTCAAGATTTTACAGTTGAGAGGGAATTTTCCATTAGTGAGAAAGTTTTTAGTTTTATCCTGTTAAGAAAACTATTTGGTTGAGTTGAGAGAAGCAATCTCAGAGTTGAGAACAACAGTATAGAATTGTCAGATTGCTGTGCTGAGAACTTATTACAGAGTTAGCCGAAAGTCATTTGGTGAAGGCAAGAGAAGGAGTTACTCTTTCTCCAAAAATTCTAAAAAAAGTTCTTGGGTAGTTAGCTTGAGGAGAAGGGCTCTCATTTTTCAAAACATCTGGAAAGCTTTACCAGGCATGCTAACTCTTGCTTTTACATGCTTTCTAATATTCTAGTATTTTGATATAATTCTGAATCATATTCTTGACTGAAAAGAAATGTGTCTGAAAACTGGTTTACTTAGGAATGAATAAGAAAGAAGTAAAGTTTGTCAGCATATGTTAAGTTGTGAAATAGAATGTTTTATGCATGTAATCTTTTATTGGTATTTGCTTTCATTAGTGTACGGTTTACACTAGGCAATGAAAAGAAAACTACATAGTATGTATTGACTCCATATATGGAGTATATGCTTGTATATAGTTACTAGATACTAGGAATGAATCGAGAGCATTTAATGAGTTACAAGCTTCAACTAGTAACTAGATAACTTAGTTAAGTTATTGTCTCCCTAGGATGAGAGTATCCTGAAAAAGGGCATTGGTTGTAGAATCTTATTTAAATGTTCTCCGTTCTAGTAGTTAGACTGGTGTAGGATGTCTAGGGTACGGACTACCCCGATAGACCAACCTACGCGTAGAATAAGATAGCATCAAGTCAAGTTGAACCTGGCTAGTGAATGTGACATATGACCTATGTTCTTCATAGAACGTAAACACTTTGGCCAAAGTAGTGTAAGGAACCATTTAGATGTAGTACTACACTGTCAGTTCACCGTGATCTCGAAATACATCCTAGTTTGAGAATTGTCGGTTGCACGAAAGCTAGCTTTGTAGGATCACAACACTATGTCCAGTTGGTAGTCATTAAAGGTTACCCAACCAATCTCTTCTTTGAAGGGAGGGCCGTTCATTGCAAAATGATCATGCGGGGGACCGCATTATAAGTCCTTGGTTGGCAGAAAAGCACCCGAGTGATGTTTCTCCTCCTCAACATCGACTGATGATCCAAGACTTGACAGGACGAACTCCTGAACCTTCTTACTTCTATTGGTGCCAAAAGCCTATGGGCTATGTATGTATATTACTCTTCTTACTTTGTAATTTCATTTGGAATGAAATAGTTTAAAGTTGCAAAAGATGTATCTTGTTTATGTTTTTGAAAAGAAATTTTTTATCATTATGGTATTGTTCTTACTTATTGTGACTGAATTTTAAGGTTTTAAATTTATCGTACAAGAGTGTTCGTTACAATAACAATGAATCAAATATGGTGGATATAGATAGTCCACAATTGATTCATCCCATTGCAATCAACAGGTTGCACATACCTACCAATCACATAACTCGTAGATCCAATCACTGAAACATGCAAACTCATCATCACATTAGTAAAATGGAAATTGAGATATTAAAGAAAATAATCTTGTAGACATCAAGACTCAAACACCAAATCAACAACTATATATATATATAAGAGACATTGATCTTGGTTCTTATTGATCTTTTATGTTTGAGTCTTGATGTCTACAAGATTATACTCTCTAATATCTTGGTTTCTAGTTTACTAATGTGATGATGAGTTTGCATGTGTTTAGTGATTGGATCTATGAGTTATGTGATTAGTAGGTATGCACAACCTATTGTTTGCAATGAGATGACTCGAATGTGGACTATCTATATCCACTGAGTTTGATTCATAATTGTTGTAGACTTATTAGTTGGCATTATCTGTGGTCATGTGTGCATTGGTATGTTGCTTTGGGATGAGAGGATGGATGGTTAGAGTAAATAATTAGTCGATTCATGGGACTTGTAGCATGTGGTTTGATCATGTGTCATGATATCTTGGTATGTTCATTGGTTATACACTTTCAGTGGGGTCTTTTAACAATGATGAATTGGTAGTGTAGGATTGGTTCTTGTTTTAAT
Source organism: Sequoia sempervirens (assembly GCA_007258455.2). Lineage (NCBI taxonomy): Eukaryota > Viridiplantae > Streptophyta > Pinopsida > Cupressales > Cupressaceae > Sequoia > Sequoia sempervirens. The sequence goes on from VDFB02256994.1 coordinate 53,974, forward strand.
GGTGGTTGTATGTATCTTCTTGGCTTGTAGATCTTGGTTTCACTTGTATGTTACTAGCATTGCAGTTGAGTGAATGTAGACTTGGATGATCTTCATGGAGGAGATGGTTGTCACGATGCCATGTATAGCTCGGTATCACAATTTAGTGGGAGTTGTTGGTAGTGACGTGGATGCATCATTAGTGATGGTTATCTTCATGTGATTGGAGATTTGGTTTCTTGGTTTAGAGTGTGTTTAGTATTGTTTCATGGTTTAGTCTTGATACTAGTTTACAGGTTTTACATGATACAGGTTCTCTTGAGACCAGGATGTATGCATTGGTACATGTGATATCCTAGGAGGATATGGTTTGATCATGTTTTCATGATAGGTTCTTGATTCTATAGTTGGAGCTTTGACATTGATCTTGGAGCTTTAACATTGATCTTTCACAATCAAGAACCTTTCATGACATCATCTTCTATATATAGTTACTTGGGATGAGTACTTGATCCCATTAGATATTTCACAAACAAACTTGATATAAACTCCTTTATTGTTTCAGGGGGCATATTAATACCACATTCCTGCATAGTCATGTTAGTATGTAAAGTACAACGTATATATCAAAAAACATCATAATAATAACAAAATTGAACATACATTTTACAACAACAAGATATTTGTTGCTTATTAATCTTTACATACCAAGGTTTACATTTTTCAAAAGATCTTTAACTTATTCTAATATTACCAGGTAACACTAAATCACGACATTTTTTTTTATAAAATTCAATTTGTGTTGTATCTAATAGGTGTTTTGGATGAGGATCACAAACTTTGGAGCCCAATCTTAATTTTAAAACATCTCTAGCATTAGATGATACCCTAGTATTATCATGCCAATATTTTTCAATCAAAGATTTGATTTCAACATTCAGTTTCATGTCAGATCTCGGGAGTTGACCGCTAAAACTCCAACATTGGTTGATTAGATCATTTTCTATACTTTCTCTTCTCTTTGTTGCTCTTACCAATGATTTAGGATGTATTTTTAGAATTTTACTAATATTTCTTACCATTCTTTTATTCAAAGTTGATTTATTAACTATAGCAGTTGTTGTAGCTTGTCTTGTTGCATTCTTATCTTTAGATCGACTATTCTTTCCAATAGACTCAATGGCACTAGTAACGGTAGACATAGCATGTTTTAGTGATTGATCTTTTTTTCTCGGTTTAACAAAAATGCTTAACTTTTTTATTACTTTTCTCATTTTCCACATTCTCATTAATTGCATCGTTAGTTGATATTGAAATGATAGTTTTTTATGATACACAAAAAAATTCTAATATCTATTGGCATGTGTTATTATTTGTCTCCAAGAAATCTTACCAGGAAGATTATCCAAAACATCTCTTTCAATGTAAAAAAGAAATATTTTCATTTTCAACATCATATCCTAGATTTTCATTTTCATTTTCAACTTCAAAATGATTTTCATTTTCATCAACAAAAATGGTTTTCATTTTTATTTTCAATAAAATGGTTTTCATTTTTATTTTCAATAAAAGGATTTCCATTTTCATTTTCAACAACAAAACGGTTTTCATTTTCAATAAAAGGATTTTCATTTTCATTTTCAACAACAAAACAATTTTATTTTCATTTTCATTTCCAATAAAAGGATTTTCATTTTCATTTTCAACAACAAAACTATTTCTATCTTCATTTTCATCAACAAACGATTTTTATTTTCAACAAAATGTCTAAAAGTTTCATCCATATGAATATTATCGATGTCAACATCCTTAAATCTAGCATCTTTTAAATCTCCTATAAACAAAGTTACTTGGATTTGTGCCTACTGAAACATTCTCCATAGCATTGGAAGGGGGGTTTGAAGACATACTAGTAGTTTATATAATTGTATTAGTTTCCACATTCACCTTTTGCAAATTTGCTTTGTCTACATCCATGATCTCCTTAATGTTTTTATCTTCAATAGTTGTGGAATTGGATGCTTCAACATTATTTATCGGTTGAATCCTCATTCTTCTATCTCTTTTTCTTTTTGCCTCCTCTCTCTTTGCTTCAATTTCTTTAGGGGTCAATGCCTTCCTATCTTTCCTCTATTGTGATCCAATGATTAAAAAATTCTAAAGTATGTACAAATGAATGTCAATAACTTGAAAGTCTTCATTTTTTGTTCCTCCTCCAAACAAGTAGCAATTGAAAAAAAATCCACTCAAACACTGTCCCAATGATTCGTCCTTTCAAAATTGAAATAAAATCCCAAGTTGAAGAGCCTCTACAAGACAAAAGTTGATAGAAAATAGTGAATTTTTTTATGTTGGCTATGCATAACAAGTTGCAGATGCGACAATGTACTTGTTTAACAGTAAAAATAAAAAAGTGATAAAAAATAACTAGAGATCCCGCTCTATAAATCAGGATCTTGTAGTAAACGAGATCCCTATCCGTTTTCCAATGGACAAAATAATAAATATAGGAAACAAGATCCCACTTTGTAAAAATTGAATTTTAGGATAGGTTTTTGCTCCGTTAACTGGTTCAAGAAAAGGGTTGGGGACTCGAACCTAGTCTTTTGACCTTGTTTGACCTACAAGTTGAAGGTCCTATCAATGTCCAAGAAAATAGTGACTTTGGGCATATGGCTTAAGACCTATTTTGCAAATTTTTTTGACGAAATTAAAACCCATTACAAATGAGACAATGTAGATTGCAAATAGGTTTTTTTTTTACAATTGAATTATTTTTTCTATTTTTCAATTATTTTTTGATGAAACTAGTCCATAAACTTGAATTATCATGGTTTTTTAGTATTTTAATAACTTTTTTATTAATTTTTTTTTTGAAAAACAAATTGTACGAAAGCATACTTTAGATAATTCTTTTCAATTTGAAAAAGAATAAAAAAAATGATAAGTTGAGGTCATCTTATGCGTGACATAATGATTTTTCAAAACAACAAATATGGAGAATAAAAAATTAACAAAAAAAATATTCAATAAAAAATTATAAAAAAATTTGAAAGCATGCTTTAGTGAGTTACAAATCTTTTCCCAAAAGGATTTAGGAAAATATGATTATTTAGGTCAGACTATGGATGACGTACACATGCATGGTATAGTAAAAAAAAAAAGGTGACTTTTAAACAAAGGTTTATAGAAATGCCTATTGGAAATTAATTTGTATCATCTAGGTATTAAAATAAATTACATATTTGGAAACTAGACTCCGAGTACTAAATTTTATGAGTAGTGACTTTGTTTAAGATTCCATCACTAAGTGCTTCAAAAGTTAAGGTCAAATGTGACAAATCCTGAAAATTAGGGAAAACACTTCCTCAACTTCTTGCCAGCACCCCAAACCATTACAACAATTTCCCACTTCTACTACACATAGCAACACTATTTGTTGAAATACATGTGCGTTTCACCCCAAAGCCTCCAAATCCCTAAAATGGCATCCAAACTTGAAATAGTTGGAACAAGGCATTGTAGATGATGAAGTACAAAATACACAACAAAAAACCCCCACACAACATCAAACTTAATCAACACCAAAAAAACAACACCTAAAACACTCCAAAATGCTTAAACACACCTTGCAAACATAGATAAACTACACATGCAACACTCCTGAGATCAATCCAACAAAACCCAATTGGTCAAAGCTTATCCAAACCTTTGAAATGGATGAAAAAAAGTTACTCCACTAACATTCAATTACATGTAAAGACCCAAATGCTTTTGAAACCACCAAAAATCTACTCTTGCACAAAAACACTAAAATTGCTAAAATCTCCAAATTCCTTAAGCTTTGATGCAACCTCTGGACGAGATTGTCACTAGAGACTTGTAAACACACTGCGTTAAAGTATCTAGTCCCCTTGGTTTATCATCCTTGGAGATCCATCTTCATCGGTTTATCATCCTTTGAAGAAATAACCAAAGCTTAGTAAACTTTGCAACAAGAATCATCCAAAATGAAGCCCAAATTCATGTTTTATTGAAAAAAATTCAATTTCCAAGTTAGGGACCCAAAATTCATGACCAAGGAGAGATTCCCTTTTTCATGTAGTGCATGTAACCTTTGGTGCCAAGTTTTCATTGCTTTCTTCCACTCCAATGCTAGTTGCCACTTATCTCGACTTGTCATAAGCCACTAAATGCCAAAAATAAGCAAGAGGAAGATTCCATGCCCAAGTAGAGATAAATATTAATTTAACATATATTTGGTTATAAAATAATATTCTATTCATGACCAAGTCACCAAATTAATTTTATTTTCAAATCTATCGAGTGCTTCTAATTTGCTATTTTGAGCCTATTGACTTACTATTTTTACTAAATGGTTATTTTAAAAAATAAAATAAAAAGGGACACAACAAGATTTCTTGTCCTCAAGAAATTACAACAATGATGCTCCAAAATAATGACTCCCAAAATGACCAAAAATTTCATTTTGCAAAATAGAGTGTGATCCTATGCCTGTGTGTAATTGCATCTTCCTCTCAAGCATGTTGAAAATGTCTAAGAAAGAATACCTTTGCTCTAGAGTATTATGAAGATGGTATGGATTGTGCAACCTCTTATTACATATCACCTGAGGTCTTGTAGTATTCCTTCCATATTTTTAATCAATAACCTTATCTTTTAAAATCTTTTTTGGAACTATGTATGTGCACTGCCTCCAAGGAAACTAGACTAGAAGCTCATGCAATATTTGTCAAATATATAAATCTGATTATTGTAGCCTATAAGAGGTTTTATATAGAAAAAAAACCTTCATTAAATTGAATATGAAATTTGAAAACAATCACCTCTTTTACCTTGGATTTATGGGGACATTCCCTGCAAGATACATTACAAACTACTTCAAACTTTTCCTCTGCTAGAAGGTTACTTGATGCAACTTTAGGATCTATTTTGGAATAGTAATAGAACATATGAATAACATAAAATTTCATCATATAACAACACCAAATACTCCACCAAAAATTGAAAATTGATTTTGCAAACTACAGGCTCTTCTAATGATAAAATATGCTCTTCCCGAGTCTTCCGACTAACACATATATGCATGTCAAATAGTTTCTAGGTTCTCTAGCTAGAAGTGCACTCTCACTAGGCAACTTGAATTTAAAACTTATGACACATTTAGTGATTTAATGGGTCTGATTTTTGTTGCTATTAGGACTGTCATAATATCCATTGCATCTTCTATCATAGCCATTATACATTTTAGAAACAAATCTTCTATTCACCTCTACATTGCTGAGATATATATCATGAAAATACATAACAAAAAACCCAAACTTTACCTCAACCAAAGAGAAGACATTTTTCAGTCTCATGGGATGATCTATATGATCTAAAATATAGTAATAAAATGGTCATACAACAATAACATTTATTCCATGGCACTCTAAAAACCCAAATGATAAACAACATATCTTGTAGGAAGATGATTAACTCTCTAGAATCATTCATTGGCATATACTTGACTTCCTTCACAAATACTTGTAGAATGTTAGAGAAAAATGTATCCTCAAAAAAATGTAACATGAGGGAAATATTGTGAACTCTATGAAAAATAATAAAAATCCATGAAACAATCTTTTTGAAAAAGTCATCTATCACTATCCTTTGAAATTCCCATATTTGTAGCTCATCAAACCCATAATACCAAAACAAAGAAATCCTCCATCCAAATCACTCCTTCACATGACTATCAAGAGTTGATTCATGTTTGAATATGTTCAAAGAAGGACTAATTTTAAACCTTTTATCATACCTTACCAAGCTATTCTCAGAAACTTTGAACTTCATGTAATCAAGTTCCTCAAATTCTTTGCATTGAGATCCAATTAGTTCTCTTTTCTGTAGCACCATAGAATATAGTAGATCCATGTGAGAAATCTAAAATATTAGCTTCATGTAGAGAATTAGTTACCTTTTCATCTTCTTCCCACTCATCTTGAGAAATCCCTTTGAGCATGCTTTGAGCACCAAAAATGTGAGTCAAGAGTGTGATGCGAATCTCCCAAAAATGTGTCTTATTAAAGGGCTCTTGTTGTTGATATACATCAATATATCTATCCAAATTTTCCAAAGCATCTTCCCAACCCTTATTGGAAGTCAAAATATTATCATCGCCAATGAAATCAAAATTTCTCACCCAATTCTCCATGAATTGAAAAATAAAATTGCAAGGCAAGATCTTGTACTTCACATGCTTCTTGCAATTGGATGACTGATAGTAGCATATTACCAAATCAAAATTTATAACAAAGTTATATTTTCTGCATCCAATAGCATGTTAGATCATCTACTCTAAAGATGAACCTAGCAGCATATATTTGGAAACTCCCTTTTGCTGATTTAGAAGTAGTGAATTGGTGAATAGAGATCTATGATCTCCATCAAAGGAAATCAGAACTTGCATACTCTTAATCAACAAACAATTTTTTGCCCACTTAAATTATCCTATATTACCATACTCTTTTTCAAATTGATTAGAGAAATCATAAATGTAAACAACAAAACATGAGTTGATTACCCCCATAGATGCTCTAAAGATGAACCTAGAAACATATATTTGGAAACTCCCTTTTGTTCATTTAGAAGTAGTGAATTAGTGAATAGAGATCTATGATCTCCATCAAAGGAAATCAGAACTTGCATACTCTTAATCAACAAATGATCTGCTTCCCACTTAAATTCTCCTATATTACCATACTCTTTTATACATTGATGAGAGAAATCATATAGGTAAAACAACAAAATATGAGTTGATTACCCCCATAGAACTATCAAATGCCACAAGTATTGCATTCCAATGTGTTGTGCCTATAACACACACACCTCATTTGGATCAAGGAACCCCTACCTCATTTTGTGTGCCCCTATTTTTGAGCCTAAGTTGGTCATGAACCACAAAATTGCTAAAACATATTGGCCAAAGTCACCTATCTAGGTTTTACCAAATTTTGAGCCTTTGAGGAATTTACACTGTGAGCTTCCATCTATCGAAAGCCATCGCATCCATCGCTACTTGAGGGTTCGCAATTGCAAGTTTCTCCTATTGGGTCATTGTCCCTATTTTGTCATTCTCTATGGCTGACCCCTCACGTCCACCCACGTAGCAGGTTCCATGTTCATTTGCTCTGCCCGAGTCTTTGTCAAACATCCACCGTGGTGCGAGTCTCTCCACCTCCACCTACTCCCCTGTTCGTTGTACCTACATTTATGGTCACCATTAATGGCAGGTTTCCTATATATATGCCACCTCCCAACTATCATTTTCATCCAACATTTTCAAATTTCGAGAGAGAAGAGGAGACATTTGTGCGCGTAGAAGAAGCATTAAGCGATTAAACTATGACCACTCCCCTCTAGTTCGCAAGGTAAGCACTCGGTTTATGCTTTGACTATTGATGTACAATAAATTGATTAAGGTTATAAAATAAATAAACTATTAAAAACTAAAGCGTAGCAAGATCAAACCCCAGTTGTTTAAGCAATGCCACCATCATAGCGCACAATGTGAGGCCTAAATGGAAAATTAACATGGAGGTGTTGTTTAAATCTGCAGGATTAATCATGACCTTTGTAACCCTTAACCCTGCATTCAAGCTTTATTAGAGTTGTGAATAACTCTCAGAACGGGTCAAAATCCCACTCCTGCCTTCATGCAAAACCCCATCCTTGCCATTGCTGCTAAGATTGTTTAAGTGTTAGTTCACAAATAGTGATTCTTTGCAAATGCCCTTGCAGGTTCCAATGCATAGGTTGATGTTCACCCATCACTATTACCAATGACTAAACCAAACAGAATTTCCCATGCATCTTAGTTGCCTTTGGGACCACCACATCCCTTCTTCAGGCGGGTTCCATCTAGCCCAATGCTGTGGGATGACCTAAGTTCAAGCAACACAAAAATCACTAAGTTGGGATGCCTTCGTGGGTCCATGCGTGCAAACTGCCATATACAAAGATCCACCTCAGAAATGTCATCCCCAATGGCAAAGCAAACTTAGCTTCCTGCATCGTGGACCCCTCATGTGGTCATTCCCAAATGCCTAAGCCTAATCATCAATAATCTAAACATGAACAATGAATTTCTCAAGAATGTATTCGAAAAACCAAGGCAAACTCATAAGTCCTAATGTCATTGCAGGCCCGACCATGTAGGTTGCCATTATTAAAAGGATGTCCTCCAACAGTCATCATTCTATGGCCAAATCCATGAGCCTTTTCGCCATGCGAGTCTCACACTCATGTTTGCTAGGAATATGCCCTTCAAATGTGATCAATGAGAATCTTAAGCCCAAGTGCTCAGGCAAGTCCGCCCGTGCAAGTCACCCCTTGCGGGGCGATGTCTACCTAAGGCTAATGCCTAACTGTGATTACCCCACAATGCCCAGCTACGTGGCTTCTGCTCTTCCAATTCCCACACCCCATGAAATGACTGAACCTCTAAGAAAAATGACCAAGGATGATGATGTGCATATGCCAGACACTCAAAAGCAAGATTCACTAAGAAAAAGACCATGTGGGTTTCACAATGCAAAACTCTGCTTGCAAGATGCCGCTTGCCCAAGGATGAAAAATACAATGCTTTGGTAAATGTGTCATTACTAGTAATTGACTGGGTTGAGGAAGAAGTCATTGACCTAGATATCATCACCTATCCTATTGAACAAAGAACTAAGGAATGGATAGATGAGCAAATAGCTTAGTTGCACAAGCAAGGTGCGAAGTTAGCTTATGGAGAGCTTGAGGTCAAGCTTGAGAGTGAAACAAATAGTGATGTTGCTATGAGCTCATCGGGTGAGGCTCCCAAGTCTCCACCTATTAACAGAGCCAAGAAGAGAAAGGATACAGCTGAGCAGAAGCATAAACAAAAGGTGTACACAAGGAAATCAATAGAGGAGAAACCATTGAAGAAAGCAAAAGGAATGGGAACATTTTTTCTCAAGATGCATACCATCCAAGAGGAGGGCTCCCCATATAATGAGGAAGAAGAAGCTAAGTGACCTTGCTCACCACTACCTACCACCTCTGCACTCCCATCAACTGTTGTTGTCGCTACCGCCACACCATCTCCTTCCACTCCTAAACCATTGCTCATCTCATCCCCGCCTATTGTGGACATCTCTGTCCACCTCACCTCCACCTCCCCGACTACTCTCGTAGTGGTGTTGGAAGCTTCCTCCTCCACTACTTCCCCATTGTCGACCTCCTCACTCTTACCTTTGCTACCAACCATTTCCACCCTGCCACCATCCCTGCCAACAACTACAATGGAACCTCTCACTCTACCACATGCCTTCATAGCTTATATGCAAAATGTGCCAACTAAGCTCTTTGGGGTAATCCTCGATCCTAAGGTCCAAGCGTTAATGGCCCAGCTTGCTGCCACTTTGCCTCTCCCTCAACCACCTACTAAGCCACCAAAGATGGAGGTGACAATGCAAAATCCTAAAGAAATGGAGAGGCTCAATGCAAAGCAACCCAAGGAAGCAACCTTGGATCTCACTGAAGAACCTAAGGATTCTAATTGGGAGGATTACTTTGAACATCCTGAGGGCCAACTATGAGTACATATAGACAAAGTAGCCTTAGATGAAGAAGGGCAACAAACACCTAAGGAGGAAGATGCTGGTAAGCTTGATGATTATTACGAAGTTGAAACTTCTGATTAGGAGCTTGAAGAATAGCCCCAAGAGTATAAGGCCAAGGAAGCAAACCTCGAGAAGCATCACTTCGAGGAAGGGAAAATTGACATAGATATTGATGTGGAGATAATTAAGGAGCTCCTAGGAACTAGCCAAGACGAGGGCCCACAACATGAAGAAGTGCCCCAGGAGGGAGAGAAAGATCAAGAAGAAGAGGAGAATGTAGAAGAAAGAAGTGTTGGGCCTGAGAAGGAAATTGAGGTTGAGCACAAAGAAGATAAGAGGACAACATAGGAAAAGGATAAAACTGAAGAAGTAGAGACTACTAAACCTGACAAGGGAAAGGCTATACAAGAAGAGGAGCCAGATGGGGAAGAGAGAAATGATGAAGAGGCTCCTGGGCATGAGGAGGATGAGCCTTTGAAGGAGCAAGAAAAGGACGGGGATCATGAATCTCCAAAAAATCAAACGGAAGTCCCGTCATGGTTGGAGCAACAACTCAAAAGAAAATACCCAACAGTTGATGATCTCAAGGCTCAATTATAAGCCATATTGGCAAGAGCATAGGTGAATACCTGCAAAGAAAAGAAGCCCAAAATCATATCTCACATCACAATCGATGCTTATGGGTCAAAGACATTGCAAGTAGCTACCCCTGCAACCGATAAGGATGAAAATACCATCCAGGGCAGGGATTATCAAATATCCACCATCAATATAGGTCCCACAACCCAAGCCCAAAAAATTGATGAGTTTCAGAGGTTTGTCTCCACCATTTTGTAGCAAATGAACAAGGACCAATCTACAAAGGAAGAGATAAAGGTATAGGTGGTATAGTTGACTGCCTTCATATAGTAGTGGACCTCATTAGGAGAAGAAGCTCCAACAAAATCGCCTGCACCTGCCCTGATCTCAAAGGAGGAGGTGAATAAAATGGAAAGAATGAGGAATTGGACCAAGTCTACCTCAGAATGGTTCAAGAGAGTCACCAACATGGGTGACAATGGCATCCATTATGTAGTCAGGATGTATAACCACTTTTTGGCCCCAAGGCAATTGAGCCAAAGGCAAACATATGTAAGGATTTTCTTAAGCTCTACCAGATCACATACCCCAAATTACAGAGCATCCTAAAGCTATCTTTGGAGGTTTAGGAGAAAGAGTTGTCCTTGTCAAAGGAAGACCACAACCTACTCGACGCTTGGGTGCATACTCTTGAGTTTAGACAGGTAATTTTGGAAAGGTCACTGATAGAGCTGGACCTTATTCAAGCAAACATTATTACTCACTTGGATGAGGTGGATGACCTCTGAAGTTGATGACAGGTTATGAGACACCCACCTTGGAATTAGATCTAGAGGTAGTAAAGTAGGAATTCCATGAGAAAGTAGAGCAGGACACCAATGACATCTTGTCGACTGATTTTATGGATTTTGCTACGCGAGCTTTCTCAGGGTCGAAACAGATGGTTAAGGCAGGAGATACATATGTGAAGCAACATGAAGAAATGGTAAATGATTTCAAGAGAATCTCCTTCTGCGTCACCAAATTGGATTTCATAGAGTGGGATAAGCTTGAGACTTTAATAGGGAAGTTTATTTATTATGCTACTCTCCAGAAGGATGTTGGAAATCCTATAATAGTTGATGAATATTTGCCAAAATAGTTATATAAATCTAAAGTCAGATAAAAGACAAAATAGAATAGAAGACAAAATAGGGATAAGACAAAAGAGTCTATTTTTATATTGTAAAATATTGGGGGTGGGTGGAACCAAGAATGAATTTGAACCACTCATTGTAAATGAATCTTGACCATTCATTCTTCTTCTGGAAAGCTATAAATAGGTGCATCCTCTCATTTTCAAAGGGAGAGATGAGCTATTGTGTAAAGACATGCTACTGCAAATATATATGAGAAAAGCATTAAGTTAATGGTTTCTTGTGTGTTGCTCTTCATGTGTGCATGATTTAATCTCCACTAGTTTATTTCAGCATTATTATTTCAAGTTCAAGTTCATTTTTTGTTAGTAGTTCATGTTGTGCTTTAATGGTGGATGTATGCTATACTGTTTGATGCACTTTCAGCTCATACTTTTGGTAGTTTGTTGATGAAATTTTTTTGTGTAAATTTAGTCTGAGCTAATTAGTTTACAACACTTAACTTCAACTATGTATGTGCATGTTTAAGCATTCATGTTGTAGTCTAAAAATTATAAGTAAGCCTTAGAAGATAGAACTAGTTTTATGAGACAATGGGTTGTCACTGGTTAAGTAAGACTCAATTTGGAAGTCTATTCATTGTAGCATCCTCCATTGTTACTATTCATCTTAGTTGCATACTTAGGAAAACCTCTAAACCTTTTCCCTTTTTCTATTTCTTTCAAAATTTGAAGTTAGACATAAGTTTCAGCTTCATGTAAAGCCAAATCTGATGACAAAAGTTAGTTTCAACTTGTTGTTTTGAAATTATAGCCACTGTTCATCATTTATAGAACTTATGAAACTGCATTTGTAGACCTAAAACTTCCAAGCTTAGTGAGCCATAAATACCCCTAGTGATTACCAATAAATCACATCAAACCAATGAGTAGTTCTTGCAAGTCATGACTTGACACTTGAGAGACCTTGGGGTGATTTTCTAAAACTCAGTTGTAGATTTTCACCTTTCAATGTGTGTTTTCTATGTTGAGAAGTACAAAAACACCCATCAACAGAACTGGCGCTAGAGGGAGGGCAAGGCTAAGCTAGATCGAATTTGGTCCTTCTCCCCTCAAAGATTTCATAGGGTACTAAGATCCACAATAGATAAGGGAGAATTTCAAGAGCTAAAGACCCCAAATAGGGTTGAGAGAGTGAAGAAAGGGGAAGCATCAACATCAGCTCCGCCCACTTGACCTCCATCCCCTCCATCTCCATCTTCTCCTTCACTCCAACCAACATTTTCCCCATTCACTTCCCACATCCAAAGTGTTACTACAGTTGTCGCACCTCAACCAAAAGTTGCTGCAACACAGCCATTACCACCCCCACTTCCACCAATAGATTGGTTGGGAAACAATCCATTGCCCTTGTCCTTCAATGATTACCACAATATGCCTAAGAATCTGAAAGGATTCTGCACCAAGTTCCATCTGAATGATCTACACAAAACCACAAAAAAACACATCAAGACCTTTGAAATAGCCTTGAAGGATATGCAGATCAAACACAAAGACGCGGCTTGTAAAATCTTCCCTTACTTGTTGGGAGATGAATCATTCTATTGGCACATCCACCTACTTGTAGGCTCCATCACTTCTTGGGACCTCATGAAAAACACTTTCTTGCAAAAATTCAAGGTTCCAATCAGTCCCATAGATTTGTACCAGCAATTCATGTTAGTTAGAAGGGAAGTCAATGAGCCAATCAACTCATTTAATAATAGATTTCATAGGGCCTATATGAAGTTGTAGCCTCCCTATATAGTCAATGATGCTTTGGATAGGATGGTATATTATGCAGCTCTAGACAACCTTACATCCATCTTAGTCAAAAGGATGCATCAATCGACTACTAGTTTGATAGAGGCTTATGTCGAGGTAGTAAAAGCAAGCACTGATTTAGGACAACATGTTGTAGGTCTGCTATCTTCATTAGAACCTATTGCCAACCTTGGAAAAATTCATGGACTTACTCATGCCTTGGTGCATCAAATGCCTATGCTGAATCAAGTTCCTTAATTGTTGATCGTGCCACATCTAGGGTTGTCGCTAAATCAAGCTCCATCCATACCTAGCTACTTGTAGGCCCCACATTAGTAGGCTTATTCTTCATAGTCCCAAGTACCTTCATATCTACAGAACTCTGAAATGCTAGTTTCCCAGCAAAACCAACTCACAACACTGCCTATTTTCCTTCAAAATTTGGTTCCAACTTAGGATAGTGCACACAAGGAATGAATTAATGAGCTAGTTGAATTAGTGAGGAAGCTGTCCACCGAAGTCACTCATTTGGGGAATCAAAATAACTAGCTACAAGCATCTCAAAAGAGCATTCAATACAATTATTAAAGAGACCATCGAGATTCAGGACCATCCTCAAACTAGAATTATGAACTAGGCTAAAACTCAAGACAAAATTTTGAAAGAAGGCAGCCTCAAAGGAAAAATAGAACATGGAATACCAGACCCAACAATGGAGGTGTTCCCACACCTCTTGACCCACCTGGTGGTATAAACAAATCCACAAGTGGAGTTTACTTAGCTTAAGCTGCCTTATTCGAATGGTGTAGAATTCATAAAACCAATAGGCATTTCAAGCTTGATTGTCTAGAGTTCCAAACTGTTGTGGAAATCTTCCAAGTAGAAGTTCAAAATGTTGTTGACGGTTCAATCTCCAGAGATATAGTTCCATAAGAACCATATGATTCCTTAGTTTTGGTGGTCAACTGGGCTCCCTTCCCCCAAAGTGACAACAACTCACCTAAAAAGGAAGCCATGGCAAAGGGTGATGAAGCAAAAGAGGTAAGTAATGAGAGCTCTTTACCTCAATTATTTGATTCAGTAGATAATGGTCCCAAAGATGAAGAAGAGCGACAAACATAAGAGGTTCACATGTTGCAGACATTCAGGTTGCAGACATCCTCAACACCTACGACATCATATTGGGAAGAGACTTCACTTGAGCCTTAAATGGTTATGTTGCGATTGATTATTCACATTTGTGGTTACCTTGGAAGGGACTCCCTAATAAAATTCGTATTGAACGTGAATCCCATATGAAATTTATGATCATTGAGTATAAAAATACCAACGAGGTTCTGTTCACAGAGATAGTTAGGAAATTACTTTCTCGTCTCCTACCAAGGTGAAAAGGAAGGAGGTATAGAAGAAATCCTTTTGTTGTGCAGTGCCCCCACTAATTTGACTCCTCTTCCTAGCAGCACAAAAGTGTTGGTTGAGTGTGACAATGAGGAATTCTAGGGAGATGGTAACCTTGGGTTTTTGATGACTTCCAAGAATTTATGCAGAAGTGTGTGTAAGATCAACTCAGATTAGGAGCTAAGATGGATTTCAAGGAGTTGTTGCTACCCAACTGGTGTAGAATACATGATGCTCCCCACTTTGAATTTGAGTGTTGCTTATGCCAGACAGTTGTTGATCATATCAAAATGCAGATGGCATCGAAAGAGGTTCTTATGGGGGGACAACCGATTCAAAACCAACATGTGTATAGGTAGCTAGCCAAGGATATAAGGATGGATGTACAACCTACAAAAGAAGTATGCTCAATGGGCTCCAAAGACAGAGGTCCCTCCAAATTCTAGACATTGTGCTTCGATGGGTCTTAGTCCAAATAGGGAGTGGGAGTTGGCTTCAAGCTCATCAATCCTATAGGTAAGATGTACTTTGCTTCCCATTGATTAAAACTTTATTGCACCAATAATGTAGTACAGTATGAGGCATTAGTTCATGGGTTGCTCCTAGCCTTAAGGAAAAGGGTCAAAATGTTGCAAGTATTTGGGGACTCAGAACTAGATGTCAAATAAGTTAGGAAGTTGTACTCATGCCATGATCAGAGACTAGTAAACTATAGGCATAGAGTATGGGACCTCATAGAAGTGTTTGATGCATCTAACATTCAGTTGATTCCTCTTGGAAAAAAACAAACCACCAATGCATTAGCCCAAGCCGCCAACACCCTGCAATCCTTATCACTAGCTGGCCTAGAGAAATTCACTGTAGAGCTCACCTCTACTTCGTCGATGCCTGATAATGTCACCAACTTCCAAGTGTTTGATGATGATAAGCATATTCTAGACTTAATTTCCAGCTGAAATATTTTTGCCTCCCAGGTTATAGATGAAATAGAGCTTCAGGAAGCCGAGCTTGACATAGAAGGGGTGATCAATTTGAAAAGTAACACCATACCTAGAGGCATGGTCCAATTCTAAAGGATATTTGATCTAGACCACATAAGAGATCAGGATTAATAAACTAAGAAGGATTTCATAAATAATCAGTGTGATGCTTACAACCTAGGTACTGTAGAGGATGTTAAAAATGTTTTTATTGGCAAGGTATGCACCCCAAAGGAAAGGAAAGGAATTTTTGATGCATTACATACATATCATGATGTGATAGCTTGGGGATATGAGGACCTCAAAATGTATGATACATCAATTATCACTCATATTATTCCCCTTAAGCCAGATGCAAGACCCTTCAGGTAGCGTTAGCATCCAATTAATGTGCTACTAGAACCCATTATCTTCAGGGAGGTACAAAAGTTGCTATTAGCCCGTATCATTTTTCCTATTCGACATTCTACATGGGTGGCTAATTTGGTTCTAGTCAGAAAGAAGAATGGAGAAATCAGATTATGTCTGGATTTTAGGAACCTAAATAGAGCCTCTAAAAAGGATAACTATCTGGTTCCCTCACTTGACAAAGTGCTGCAAATCATCAATGGTTCTCAAATGATGTCATTTCTTAACGACTACTTAGGATGCAACCAAGTGATGGTGCAATATGAAGACAAACACAAGACAACATTCACCACCAAGTGGGGAACGTTTGCATACAAAAGGATGTCATTTGGGTTAATCAACGTAGGTGCAACATTCACCATGGATATAGCCTTCAAAGAACTCATTGGAAAATGAATCATCATATACATGGATGACCTTATCGTGTTCTCAAAGAAGAGAGGGGATCATATCTCCGACTTATGTAGGGTGTTCCAAAAGTGTAGGGAATTTGGCATTTCATTGAATCCAAGGAAATGCATCTTCGGGGTAACAAAAGGAAAATTGTTAGGACACGTGATTTCGAAAAAGGGTATATCCATAGATCCAAAGCATATACAGGCCATTTTGAAAATTCAACCTCTAGGCAGCAAAAAGGAGATGAAATCCTTTTTTCAAAAGATCAACTTTGTCAAAAAATCTATAACCAAGTTTGTAGAAATCATAAAGTCTTTGAATGTTATGCTTAAGCAGGATGCTAAAGTAGAATGGACACCAAAATCCAAGCAAAATTTCACAAAAAATAAGAGGGCCATCATAGATGCTCCCATGCTGGTTAACCCGGATTATTCGAAGCCATTCTATATCTATTATTTTGCTTCGGACCATTCATGTGCCAACATGCTAACACAAAAGGATGATGAAGGAAATGAGCACCCTATTGCCTTCATGAGTTATCCATTAAAGGATGTTGAATTGTGTTACCATAATTTTGAGAAGTAGGTGTATGCCTTAGTTAGAGGAGTCAAGAAATTCAGCCAATACATCTTGAGAAACAGAGTGTTTACAATTGTTCTAGACCCCACTGTCAAGGTATTGCTGATGCAGAATGAACCAGGAGAAAGAAAAGCAAAATGGGTTACATTGTTACAAGAGTATGACATGGAGATTTAGCCTACAAAGTTGGTTCAAGGACAATATCTCACACACACGATGGAAAAAACAAAACCAAAACTCACCATTCAACAGTATCATTTGGAGGATGTTTCCCTGGATGAGTGGTATGATGACATAGTGTATTACTTGTTGAACAATAAATGTTTGTCACGACTAAAAAGAGTCCAAAAAAGGGCTTTGAGGTTGAAAAGTAACAACTACATGTTGAAAGGATCCATGTTGTATAAGAAGAATCATGAGGGAATTTATCTCAGGTGCCTGGGGAAAGCAAAAGTAGTTGAAGTGTTGAAGGAATTCCATGACAAATTCGACACCAAACATGGATTCGACCCTTTGACAGCCCATCAGATCCTACAGGTAGGATACTACTAGCTGAAATTATTCAAAGATGATCACAATCATGTCTGATCCTACCATTCTAGACCACTACCACCAGGGAAAGGTATGATGTTGTTTCACTACAGCCAGTGGCTGAGGTTAGACTGTTTGCTCAATGGGGACTCGACTTCATTGGTTCAATAAACCCACCATCCTTTGTGGGTCACAGGTACATTCTAACCAAGATTGATTATTGCACTAGATGGACATAAGCATTTGCTTGTAGACAATGCACAACTTAGGTAGTAACTAATTTCCTTGAAAGTTTTATTATCAATCATTTTGTTTGTCCATTCACCTTAGTCTACAATAATGGTCCTACATTTGCTTCCCTTAAGTTTGCAAGTTGGGCATTTGATTATGGGATTGTGCTTAAGTTTTTGTCAAATTACTATCCCCAAGGGAATGGGCTAGCTGAATCCATGAACAAAAATTTGTTGACTGTCATACGCAAACTGTTAGACAAAAACTCAAAGGATTGACACACCCAGTTGTGTTTTGCTCTATGGGCATATCACACATGCCATAAATATGCTTTAAGAAATTCACCATACCACCTTGTTTATGGCCTAGAGCATGTCTTCCTAGTTCACCTTAAGATCCCTACGTTGCAGTTCATCAACACCTATTATGAGGAGGTAGAACACCTTGAGGGTCGCTTAGCTGAGCTACTCTATTTAGAGGAAGTCCATAACAAAGCAATAAAAAGTTTCACCAAACATCAGGGCGTAGTTAAGAGATGGTTCGACCAAAAAGCCAAGGTCGAGGCCTTTAAGATTGCTGACCTAGTCCTATGCTGGGACAAATCCCATGAGAAGAAAGGGGGACATGACAAATTCAACAAGCTTTGGCTTGGCCCCTTTCAAATTTATGAAATTTTAGGAGATAATACCTTTTGCTTGAAAATGCTTACTAGAGAAGATGTCTCGTTGCCCGTCAAGGGGCAATACCTCAAGGATTATTTCCTTGCCTGAGTTATTTAACCTCACCCGTGTATATAGTTAGAGAAGGTCTTTTACTTTTTGTCTTGATTTTGCTTTGCCTTCACTTGTTTTTCTAGCCCTTGTTTTTGTTGAGGGTGTTGTTCAAGTTTGATGTAGTGGTTGTGCTTGGCCTACCCAAAGGGCCTCACTTTGTTGCACGATCCCTTTTACTCCATGGATAAGTCTTCATGAGTTACCATGAGTTTTAGTTCACTTCCGTGAATCAAATTTTCTCATTTGAACTCTGGGTCGACCCAGAATGGAACCTTTATGTGAATCCTCTCACACTTATCTCAGGATTCACATAACACACATTTTAAAACTCTTGATGAGCTATATGATAAGTTACCATGAAACCTAGGCAAGTGAAAAATCTTAAATCTACTCCAATGATCATTGCAATCTCCAAACCCTCTATAAGCTTCATTACTTATATATTTGAGCAAAATAGTATTAAAAGGAAAATATGAAAAAAAAAAATAGGAAAGAAATATTAAAAAACATGCAACTATGTGGGTGTGTGAGCAACTCTATCGGGACTATGGATGCCTAGCTAGCAATAGAGCAATGTTCATGGGGGTTGCAGTAACAACTTCATCGGGACTATGGACGCATGACTGGCAACGAAGCAATGTCTAGGTTACTTTTGGGGTTAGATTATCTATGTAGCTTTCCTTGGCTAATGGGTCATGGTCCCTATAGTTTCTAAGTGAGGAAAATGAATTCATAATGCACACACTTTTGAGATATTTTGTGATTTGATTCAACTAAGGATTTTGTTTTCCTTTAACCCTTTAGTTCATTTGAGGATACTTGCTTCTAGCCTGCGAAACCAAATATTTTGGGTTTTGGATGAATCCTTACCCTTGGAATGCTCGGGAGCGTTCTCCTAATAGAGTCACTATTTGTTGTGCCTATAACACACATGCCCTATTTGGACTGGGGACCCCCTCTCTTCTTTTTCATTTTTGTCAGGTCATTTTTCCCCTACCTCATTTTTGGTGTCCCTATTTTTGAGCCTAAGTTGGTCATGAGCCACAAAATTGCTAAAACATCTTGGCCAAAGTCACCTATCTAGGTTTTGCCAAATTTTGAGCGTTTAGAAAATTTACATTGCAAGCTTTTGTCCATCGAAAGTTGTCCCGTCCATCGCCGCTCGTGGGTCTGTGATTGCGGGTTTCTCCTATTGGATTGCCATCCTATTTGGTCGTTCTCTATGGTTGACCCCTCACATCTTCCCATGTAGCAATTTTTGTGTTTGTTAGCTCCTCTCGAGTCTTTGTCGAATGTCCACTGTGGCATGGGTCTCCACACCTCCACCTACTCCCATGTCTGTTGTACCTACATTTAAGGCCACCATTAGTCAATGCCACCATCATAGCGCACAACGTGAGGTCTGAATGGACAATTACCTCAGAGGTTCCCTTTAAATTTGTAGGATTAATCACAACCTCTGTAACCCTCGACCCCGCATTCAAGCTTTGTCAGTGTTGTGAATAACTCTCGAAACAGGTCAAAATCTCGCTCCCGCCTTCATGTGGAACCTCATCCTTGCCATTAGCGCTAGGATTGTTTAAGTGTTAGTTCACAAATAGTGACTATCAACAAATGCCCTTGCGGGTTTTGATGCATGGGTCTTTCTTCACCCATCGTTTTTACTGATGACTAAACCAAGCGGCCCTTCCCATGCATCTTGGCTACCTTTGGAACCACCACATCCCTTCGTCAGGTGTGTTATGTCCAACCCACCTCTATGGGATGACCTAAATTCAAGCAACATGAAAATCACTGATTCAAGATTCCTTCATGAGTTCGTGTGTCTGGACCGCCATATGTGGAGCTCCGCCTCAAAAATGTTATCCCCAATGGCAAAGAAAACCCAGCTTCCTGCCTCGCGGACGTCATCTGTGGTCATTCCTAAATTCCTAAGCCCAATCATCAATAATGTAAACATGAACAATGAATTTCCTAGGAATGTATCCGAAAAACCAAGGCAAGCACATAAGTCCTAATGTCATTGCAGGCTTGGCCATGTGGGCCGCCATTATCAGAAGGACGTCCTCTAAATGGTCATCGTTCTATGGCCAAATCCACGAGCCTTTCCACTGCATGGATCTAGCACTCTCATTTGCTGTGAATATGCCCCTTGAATGCGATCAATGAAAATATTAAGCCCAAGTGCTCAAGAGGGTTCACTCGTGCGGGCCGCCCCTTGCGGGGTGGCATCTACTTGAGTTCGCTACTTGACAATGATGATCCCATGGCGCCCCTCTACGTGGATTTTACACTTCCAATTCTTGCACCCCATGAAATGACCAAACCTCTAAGCAAAATGACCAAGGATGATGATGTGCATATGCCAAACACTCAGAAGCAAGATTCACTGAGAAAAAGACCATGCAGGTTTTGTAATGCAAAACTCCACTTGTGGGATGCTGCTTGCTCGAGGACATTTTCTAAAATCAAAGCCACAATAACTTTTTGTGTCACTACTTATGCATTCCTCACACTCACACAAGCATTGAAGGTTGATCTGATAAGAAGAATGTCTGTAAATGCCCCCATCCTAGAATTACACACGTACCCAATTACTACACACAAAATTTGCTCAAAATCATGTCATGCCGAAATTAACCATCGGAACGTCGTTTGCGGAATTCCCCCTTCATTGCATCATTCCTTATGAAATTCACTCCCACAACTTCCATAGGGGGGAAACCTGCACCTTTAGAGCCACATTCCAAAAAAATTCCCACACGAGCCTCAAATGATGAAATATGATGATATTTTAAGTATATATGGATGTAATTGGTGATGAATTTGCATGATTTAACTAACAGTTGCCCTCTTATTCCGGAAACACACTTATTGCATCTCTCGTGTGCAAGATTTATGGAACTTGCTGAGGGGCCATTGGGGAAGCTAGTGGAGAAAGTTGATAATGGAAAGAGAACAACAAGGAACCCTAAAGGGAAAGTGGAAAAGGAACATATGAAGTACTAATTCCACAGGGTTGAGTGCACCTCCAAGATCACGTCCAACTTGGACAAAGTTACCGAGACAAACCTCAAACACGTCAACATCGATGAATTTAAGCAGAGGGTGATGATCAATCCCACCATAGATGAGGCCTTGAGAAACAAAGAAAGTGGCCTTGCAAAGGTAGCAATATTTCCTCCTACTCTAGTTGCTCCATAACTAGTAATGGCTTGTCAAGAGTGCTATCACTCTTAAAACAAAAGAATAGTTGCCAAGGATGGGAGAGTACTGGCATACCTATGTACCTAGTCTATTGGGAGGACATTTGGCATCCCAACCTTTGATGAAATGGAGGAATTTGAAAAGGAATTAACCTTGATAGTTTGGCAATAGAATCCTCTTGGATGCAAAAGAATAATAAATCGATCATGGCTAAAGGATAAGAGGGGCAGTGCCAACAAAGTGCCTCAGACACTGTATAGAAGTGACTTTGTAGAAGAAGCTAATGATTTGGTCACAATCCTGAGTAGAGTAATGGGCTTTCCCACTTCCACATTCTTTGAGGAGTGGATGTTTTATTTCGTCAAGGATATCCTCTAAGGCATCGCAAATTCCACTGGGATAAAATGATCAGTGAGAATTTACATAATCAATTCATGGCAGTGAAGAAGACCTCACAATTTTATATGACCTCTTATCTAGTTTATCTCCTAGCAACTAAGTTCCCATATAAAGGATTGGATTGTGCTAGAGTACTGGGAACCAATAAGGGACAACTTAAGGTATATTCCTGCTACCCTCAACTTCAATACAGGAACTTTAAGAAAGACTACATAAGAGTCAATGATTCCTTCATTGGGCATATCATCCGAACCTTGGGGGGAGATTACCACAGAAGAGTGTCGCATAATTCCAAAGTAGTTATAAAGGGTTTTGGATATTTGTTCATCCAATTCCCCAAATTCATGTATATTAGAGCAGAGGGATTCTTAGGAAGACCTTACCGGCTGCCTCAGTATCCAAATGATAGAATCATATTGTTGGAGCTTACTCGATAGCTGCAGACTGCTCACACTCTGTTAAGCAACAAGCATTGTGCTAAGGTCCTGTATCCCCTCACATTCATAGAGGGAAAGTACTCTTTCCCTACTGCTCTGTGTGCAAAATACTCTAAGAAGGAGCTTGCAATGTACAATTTTGAGTTGCATATAGACATGGGAGGCTTGGATACCCTCGAAAAATTGAAGGAGCAAGTTGGAAGCTAGTACACCCACTGACCACATATTGAAGGTTTTTGGATGAATTATGATGATGACAGGGAAGTCCGGAGGCAACACTACATGAGGATGACCACTCAATTTGTGAAGTTTGTCAACTTGTTCCCAGTGCATGATCAAATTGTTGAAGAAAACAATATTTTGGATGAAAAATACAATGCTTTGGTAAATGTGTCGCTACTAGTAATTGACTGGGCTGAGGAAGAAGTCATTGACCTAGATATCATCACCCATCCTCTTGAACAAAGAACTAAGGAATGGATAGATGAGAAAATAGCTTAGTTGCATGAGCAAGGTGTGAAGTTAACTTATGGAGAGGTCAAGTATGGGCTTGAGAGTGAAATAGATAGCAACACTATTGTAGACTCATCGAGTGAGGCTCCCAAGTCTCCACTAGTTACCAAATCCAAGAAGAGAAAGGATACAATTGAGCGAAAGCCTAAACAAAAGGTGTACACAAGGAAATCTACAGAGGGGTACCCATCAAAGAAAGTAAAAAGAATGAGTACTTTTATTCTCAAGATGCCCACCATCCAAGAGGAGGGCTCCCCACATAATGAGGAAGAAGAAGTTGAGTGACCTCACTCACCACTACCTACCACCTTTGCACTCCCATCAATCATTGTCACCACTACCATCACACCATCTCCTTCCACTCCTAAATCATTGCCTATATCATCCCCGCTTGCTGTGGACATCTCTGTCCTCCTCACCTCTACCTCCCCGACTACTCCCATAGTGGTGTTGGCCTCTTCCTCCTCCACTACTTCCCCATTTTCATCCTCCTCACTCCTGCCTCCACTATCAACCATTTCCACCCTACCACCGTCCTTGCTAACAACTACAATGACACCTTTCACTATGTCGCATGCCTTCACAACTTATATGAAAAATGTGTCAATTGAGTTCTTTGGGGTAATCCTCAACCCTAAGGTCCTAGCGTTAATGGCCTAGTTTACTTCCACTTTACCTCTCCCTCCACCACCTACTGAGCCACCAAAGATGGAGGTGACAATGCAAATTTATGAAGAAATGGAGAGGCTCAACACAAAGCAACCCAAGGAAGCAACCTTGGATCTCACTGAAGGACCAAAGGACTCTGACCAGGAGGATTACTTTGAACACCTTGAGGGCGGACTAAGAGTAAATATAGACAAAGTATACTTAGATGAAGAAGGGCAACAAATGCTCAAGGAGAAAGATGTTGGTAAGCTTGATGATTATTACGAAGTTGAAACTTATAATCAAGAGCTTGAAGAAGAATAGCCCCAAGAGCATATGGCCGAGGAAGCAAACCTCGAGGAGAATCAATCCAAGGAAGGGAAAATTGTCATAGATACTGATGTGGAGATAATTGAGGAACTCCCAAGAACTAGCCAAGATGAGGGACCGCAACATGAAGAAGCATACTAAGAGGGAGAGAAAGGCCAAGAAGAAGAGGAGAATGTGGAAGAAAGAAGTGTTGAGCCTGAGAAGGAAATTGAGATTGAGCACAAAGAAGATAAGAGGACAACATAGGAAAAGGATAAACTGAAGAAGAAGTAGAGACTACTAAGCCTGACAAGGGAAAGGATATACAAGAAGAGGAGCCAGATGGGAAAGAGAGAAATGATGAAGAGGCTCTCGGGCATGAGAAGGATGATCCTTTGAAGGAACAAGAAAAGGAGGGGGATCATGAATCCACAAAAAATCAAACAAAAGTCCCATTGTGGTTGGAGAAACAACTCAAAAGAAAATCCCCAACAGTTGACGATCTCAAGGCTCGACTGTAAGCCATATTGGCAAGAGCATAGGTAAAGACATGAAAAGAAGCCTAAAATAAGATCTCACATCACAATCAGTGCTTCTAGGTCTAGGAAATTGCAAGTAGCTACCCCCATGGTTGGTAAGGATGTAGATACCATCCAGGCAAGGGATTATCAAATATCCACCATCAATCTAGGTCTTGTAACCCAACCCAAAATAATGATGAGTTTTAGGGGCCTGTCTCCACCATTTTTTAGCAAATGAACAAGGACCAATATACAAAGGAAGAATTGAAGGCATAGGTGGCAGAGCTGACTTCCTTCATACAGTAGTGGACCTCATCAGGAGAAGAAGCTCCAACGGAATTGCCTGCACCTGTTCTACTCTCAAAGGATGAGGTGAATAAAATGAAAAGAATGAGGAATTAGACCAAGTCTACCTTAGACTAGTTCAAGAGAGTCACCAACATGGATGACAAGCGCATCCATTATGCATAACCATTTTTTAGCCCCAAGGTAGGAAATTGAGCTAGAGGCAGACACATGTAAGGATTTTCTTGAGCTCTACCGGATCACATACCCAAAATTGTAGAGCATCCTGAAGCTATCTGCAGAGGTTTGGGAGAAAGAGCTATCCTTTTTGAAGGAAGACCACAACCTACTCAATGCTTGGGTGCATACTCTTGAGTTCAGACAGGTAATTTTGGAAAGGTCATTGATAGATCTAGACCTTACTCAAGCTAGCATTATGACTCACTTGGCTGAGGTGGGTGACCTCCTAAAGTTGATGACTGGTTATGAGGCTCCCACCTTGGAATTAGATCCAGAGGTAGTAAAGTAAGAATTTCACAAGAAAGGAGAATAGGGCACTAGCGAAACCTTGTCGACTGATTTTATGGATTTTGTTTCATGTGCTTTCTTAGGGTCGAAGGTTGGAACATATGGTTAAGATGGGAGATACATATGTGAAGCACCATGAAGAAATGATAAATGAATTCAAGAGAATCTCCTTTTGCACTGACAAATCAGATTTTGCAGAGTGGGATAAGCTTTAGACTCTCATAGGGAAGTTTATTTATTATGCTACTCTCTAGAAAGATGCTAGAAATCCTATAATATATGATGAATATTTTTCAAAATAGTTATAGAAATCTAAAGTCAACTAAAAGACAAAATAGACTAGAAGAAAAAATAGGGACAAGACAAAAGAGTCTATTTTTATATTGTAAAATATTTGGGGTAGGTGGAACCCTAAGCAAGAATGAATCTGAACCACTCATTGTAAATGAATCTCGACGATTCATTCTTCTTTTGGAAAACTATAAATAGGGGCATCCTCTCATTTTCAAAGGGAGAGATGAGTTGTGTAAAAAAATGCTACAAAATATATGAGAAAAACATTGAGTTAATGGTTTCTTGTGTGTTTTCTTCAAGAGTGTATGATTCTATCTCCACTAGTTTATTTTAGCATTGTTATTTCAAGTTCAAGTTCATTTTTTGTTAGTAGTTCATGTTGTGCTTTAATGATGGATGTATGCTATAGTGTTTGATGCACTTTCAGCTCATACTTTTGGTAGTTTGTTGATGACAGATTGTTGTGTAAATTTAGTTTGAGCTAATTAATTTACAACACTTAACTTCAACTATGTATGTGCATGTTTAAGTATTCATGTTGCAGTCTAAAAATTATAAGTAAGCCTTAGAAGATTGCACTACTTTTATGAGACTATGGGCTATCTCTAGTTAAGTAAAACTCAATTTGGAAGTCTGTTCATTGTAGCATCCTCCATTGTTACTGTTCATCTTAGTTGTAGACATAGAAAAACCTCTAAACCTCTTCCCTTTTGCTATTTCTTTCAAAATTTGAAGTTAGACACAAGTTTCAACATCATTGTAAAGCCAAATTTGATGACAAAAGTGAGTTTTAATTTGTTGTTATGAAATTACAGCCATTGTTCATCATTTCCAGAACTTATGAAACTTCATTTGTAGACCCAAAATTTCCAAGCTTAGTGAACCATAAAGACCACTTGTGATTACCAAAAAATCACATCAAACCAATGAATTGTTCTTACAAGTCATGACTTGACACCCAAGAGACCTTAGGGTGATTTTCTGAAACTCAGTTGTAGATTTTCACCTTTTAAGAGAGGCATCACACTTGTGTGTTGTCTGTGTTGAGAAGTACAAAAACACCCATCTATGTCACCAAAAGTGTATACTTTGCTTGATATGGGAATGATTGATGATAAATTGGACTTAATGAGGCCTTGATTTGGTGTTGTGAGGTGTTTACACATCCACACTAGGTCTTGAACCCTTGCAAATTGAATAAAATACATTTATTGATGTCTTGCGAGAGTTTTGTAAGGTGTTGTAACAAATATTCACACTTTTTTAGGACCATATGTTATAATTCACCTAAATAACCTTACCAAGACCTATTTCAAAGTTTTGTAAAGTCTTGTAACAAACTTTCACACTTTCCTAGGCTTGTCATAAATATTTACACCTTTCTTATGCTTTAAATGGCCCCATTATGCATTTACAAGCCTTAATTAAGTATCTTGTTGAAGAAGAACCCGATAAACAACATTTAATACATCTTAATCTCTGACATCCACCCAAAATTTCCCAGGTGGACTAAGTCACCACCTTGGGCGACTTAGTCCCATGTGGCACAAAAATCAAAATTAATTTAAATTTCTTTCGGGTTTTTATTCCTTAAGACCTAAGGTCAGCTTGTGATGAGGTATTTTCGGGAACTAAGGCATAATTGTGTATAAATATAGGGTTTTCCCTCTTGTTTAGATGAACTCATCTTAATTCATAACTCATCATCATTCATTCATCATTCATCATGTTCTCAAGTCAAGCAAGCTAGGGTTTTATCATTGCAAGTCATCAAGATAGCTTTCTAAGACATTCAAGGAAAAATTCTTCATGTTTTGCTACAAAAATTCAAGATTAAACATCATGTCAAGGTATTAAATCCATTGTTGCATACTTCGTTACATTCTTTCTTCATTTGGTTTAACTACCTAACAAGGGGTTTGACCAAGGCAAACACCCATGCCCTAACAATCAACATTCTCTCCTTCTATCTTTGTGTGTTTGTAGATTTGGGAATTTTGAGGGTTTGCAGGTCATTGGTGTAAGGAAAGCTTAGGTGCGGAACAAACTCTCCTAACGCCAAAACCTCAGGGAAGAATGCAGAGGTGACTTTAAATTTTGCAATTACAGTTCATTAAGATACACAAGAGAAGAATAACATAAAAGGGAAATAAAGACACACAATTGGACACCAGATTTATGTGGGAAAACCCTTACGGGAGAAAAACCCACCACACAAAGAAAGTATCTTTGTATTAAAGTAAAGAAAATTACATACAGAGATCAACTTCACTTCCTGATGTCAATTATTACAACAACCCCATTCACTAATCAACCTTATACATAAATACTCTATGAAACATCCAATGAATTCACTCAGATTAATCCATGTTCAATTGAGTGACACTACTCATCGAACCATTCACCCTCATCAACCATTTCCAAGCATAGTCATTTTCCTCACAATCTTTTCATCTTCTAGACAGGAACGATCACAATAGTCCAACTACTAACGGTTCACACTCCGCTTCTCTGATTGGTCCAAAACAGACCACGTAGGATAGTCATTCAGTCAAAATGGTTCAACATAATCATATGTCGGTGATACACTAGACCATGTCTCCCCGATGCCAAAATGCCCGATCACAGAACCATCAGCATGATCATCGCTATTAGAAACACCCTGAGAAGTCATACAGATCTTCCAAGTCTTCCTGATGTCACAAAGAAAACCAACTGATATTGGCAAGAGTCATCACCATCGGCAAGAGTCATATCGAGTGCAAAACCATTGGCCAGACACACTCTATCAGCAAGACATCTCACCAATGTCCACTGTAGAACCATTGGCAAGACCATCGCTATCGGCGAGACATCATACCAAACACAAATCCATTGGCGAGAGGAATACTATCGGCAAGAGTTCACACCAATCACAAAACAATCGGTGAGAGAAACGCTATCGCCAAGAGGTCATATCGAATGCACCAGCCTGTCGGCGAGACCACATCCATCTGCAAGAGTTCTTACCGAATGTAAACCTAACCAAGTATCATCGGCCAAAGTAACACCGATGTCATTGATAGTTCATGTCACCCCGACTAGTCTATCGGCAAGAGCAACACCATTGGCAAGAGGTTACACCGAAGTTCATCACGTGGAGATCCATCAACAGTTCATAAACAAATCCGTTGGCGAGACTAGCACTCTCGACAAGAGTTCATACCAATTGCAAACCTGTCATCCAAGAGTCTCCCTGATGATCACTAAGAGCCAACCCATCGGTGAGATTAGTGCTATCAGAATGAGTCACTCAGAAGGTTCATACCATCTCCCTGATGACATCCGTCGCTAATGTGTAAAACCTCGACGAGACATACTTTGTTGGAATGAGTAACTCTGAAGCTTCATGTCTCTCTTCGATGACTTCTGTCGGTAGGACATACCTAATGTCACACCGATCTGATCTCTATAGGAGTTTAGAACATAGTTGCTTGTCGACAAGACATTCTAAGGGTCTCACAGATTTTGCTCTTTCAGGAGTTTCATGTTAGTAAGTTTGAGGCAAATTTTCCAACAATTGGATATTAGGTTGAAGATTCATTGAAGACATCCTTGTTGACCAAGCTAAAATATCAACGAAAAGTCACTTTCAGGCCCGAAAATTAGAGTTTCAGAAGTAGACATCTATGGGAAACCAGAGTGCAGACCGAGGGCTTCTGTTTCCACTTTCAAATTTTTAGAAATTCAGAAGTGGAATAAGTCACCAATAGTGGTAGATTAGTCCCACTGAACCTATTTTTTAGAATTTTTTGTAGATTTAGATACCCATTTGGCTGAAGCAGGTTTTTGAGTAATTTTCCCAAAACTAGGAATAAGTCGCCTAGCCTGGCGTAAATGTCCCAGTTGACTTCTGCAATGGTTTCATTAGGATTCCAAACCTTCATTCCATTCTTTTTCAGCCTCAAGGTGTACCTCTTCAGCTTTTTTTAGTTATTTCATCATTTACTTGCATTTTCAGGTCATTTTCCACATGTTTGCATACAACACTATGTTTTCCAACACTTTGCATTTCTCTAGTTTAGCATCAATAAACTATTTCCTTTTATCAATTTAGTGCATTTAAGCATTGCATCCAGGAAAATTACATCCATTTCACATTAATCTTGAGTGTAGACATTGTCCATTTTGGCCCATCTCTCTCCTTTTAGGTGGAAAACCCTTAAAGTGTTAGAGAGCATTTGGGTGCCAAAATCATTGTCCACACCATCAACACAAAGCATGTCAAGAATATGGATCCTTGATAAGTATGAAAGGTCTATCACCCAAAAATATTTCAACCTCAAAAACATTGTAGCTCCTAGACCCTTAATATAGAAGTCTTTACCCTTGTTCAAAGTTATAATCAACCCTTTATCCATCCATGTACATAGAATGGATATTTTGTTTGTGACTATGGTATCAAACCCATCAATTATTTCAGCCTTGAAATGAATTTGAATGATACCCCTTTTTGATTCATTGAAAAAGGAACTAGGGTCCCATACCATCATGCATGAATAAGTAAAAACTATAGAAAAATGATTTGTATCATATATGGATAGACTATCTCCTGGATCCCATATACAAAGATAATCTTGACTTTGGGATTAATGGAATCATATTATCTATGCTGCAAATCACATCCTTGTTCCTATCTTCCTCTTTAGAACATTTTTCAAAATGATAGAAATCTTGTAGAGACATGGTAGGATAAATCAACTAATACATTGGGCTGCAATAAACATTTTCATCCATCTTTCCCATTAGAGGTATGGTTAAAATAACCTTAATAACTTCATTCTTGTGACTCAAAGCTTCCATCCTAAGGATATCCAAAGCAATCATTTTGTCTTCACTTTTGGAATCATCAAGCTCTTCTACTCAAACTTCAAAAAGGACAATTTGTTCATCTCCCTATTCCATCTTTTCTTGAAAATTAGTTTTCCCATCTTGATCTTCAACAATGTTAGATTGAAATATATGATTATCATAATTTGAATTGATATTTTTAACCAAGATATTTTTACCTCCAGTCTGATGGATGCAATCTTTTTGTTCTTCCTCCTTGTTTGGATCAAAGATGTCCCGAATCTCAACTTTAATCTATTCTTCTAGTTCAACTCTTTCTCCTTGATCTCTTCCTTGATGACTTATAAATTTAATTTTTCCTCTTTCTCTAGTTATTCCTCCTCTTCAGCCCATAGAATAATTCATAAAATGATTCTTTAGTCTCAAAATCTTCAAAAAAACTTTAGAACTCAAAGAATTTGATGATCATCTTATCTCGAGGCATAGTTCTTCCTTTGAATTATAAATACTCAAAAAATGTAAGAAAATTATTTTCATCTTATTTAAGAAATGTGTACTCTTTATACCATTTGGAAACCCCTTTTGCATTGTCTGTCAGTATCAGTCTTCCACTTTTAAACATTGATTCGAAGAAACCCATGATTCACATCGATCATCCAATAACTTAATTTACCCTATAAGCTAGAATGATCACAACTTTGATACCACTGTAATATCCCCAATCTGATTTTTAATATTAAATCCAAATTTGAAAAAGAATTTAACAAACTTAACACAAATATGCATCAAAACATCATAAACTAGCTAAATAGTCTGCATAGAAATTACACCCAAGATGTAAATAAACACTCCAAATCATGTTATTTCATTTTTATGATATAAATCACATTTCCACATGTCTAATAAAATAAAATACCACAACAAAAAACCATTACAACAATTTCCCACTTCTACTACACACAACAACACTATATGTTGAAATACACATGCATGTTTCACCCCAAAGCCTTCAAACCCCCAAAATGGCATCCAAAATTGGAATTGCTGGAACAAGGCATTTCAAATGATGAATTAAAACATCATACATAATAAATAAACCCACACACAACAAAAAAATCAATTAGCACCAAAAAATAACACCTAAAACACTCCAAAATGCTTGAACACACCTTGTAAACACACAAAAACTACACATGCAACACTATTGAGATCAAACCAGAAAAACCCAACTAGCCAAAGCTGATCGAAACCTTTGAAACAGATAAAAAATATTTACTCCACTAACATTCAATGACATCAAAAGACCCAAATGCTCTGAAACCACCAAAAATCTACTCCTACACACAAAACACTAAAACTGCCAAAATCTCCAAATTCCTTCGGCTTTGATGTAGCCTCTAGATGAGATTGTCAATGGAGACCTGTAAGCACACTTCATGCAAGTCTCTAATCCCATTGTTTTATTATCCTTGGATATCCCTCTTCATCGGTTTATCAACCTTTGAAGAAATAAGCAAAGCTTAGTAAAACTTGCAATAAGAATCATCTAAAATGAAGCCCAAATTAACGTTTTATTAAAAAATATTCAATTTCCAAGTTAGGGACCCAAAAGTCACAACCAAGGAGAGATTCCCTTTTGTATGTAGTGCATGTAACCTCTGGTGCTAAGTATCCATTGATTTCTTCCACTCCAATGCAAGCTGCCACTTGTCCTAGCTTGTCATAGGCCAATAAATGCCAAAAAAAGCAAGAATAAGATCCCACACCCAAGTAGAGATAAATATTAATTTAAAATATATTTGGTTATAAAATAATATTCTATTTATGACAAATTCACCAATTGTTTTTTTAATTTTCAAATCTATCAAGTGCTCCTAATTTGCTATTTTGAGCCTATCAACTTACTATTTTTAGTAAATGGTTATTTTTAGAAAAAATTAAAAAAGGGACATGACAATTCCTTCAAGGATTATTGACCATTTATCCATTTCTTGATCCACACTCAAATATTCAATTCAATTTCCTCCATTGATTAGCATTTTGAATTCTCACCATTGATCCATTCTAAAAATCTATAAAAGCCAAGCATTTTTACATGATTTATTATTCACAATCCTTATGCAAACATACTCTACCAAATTTATCACTCACCTTTGATATTTTTAGATAATTTGTGAATCATTTCCATTCAATCCATTAATCCAAGCTTTTGCATTAGCATGGATTAAGCAAATTGGGCAATCCACATCCCATACCACTCTAATTTGCACTCAATCCACAACACGATTGCAAGTTTTCTTTGTTAATTAATTCAATTGTTTAGAATTTAGATTTATTTCATGATATTTGAATCATTTTAGAAATTTTAGACTAATTTTCGTTGTATTGTCTTTAATTGATCAATTGTTTCTTTAATTTTCTTTATTTCATTGTCTTTGATCAATTGAACTTTAATACTTACACTTACTAAAGGACTTTTGGTGGGGATGGATTTGAGATGGTAGGAGGAGAAATAATAGCTATGGGAAAAATAAAAAATTCATGATCACCATCCTTTAATGTATTTGAGAGATATGTAGAAGGATAAGTGGAGAAACATGGATCACCGTCATGGCCTATAGAAAGCATGCAAATAAAAGGAGGAGGCGACGTAATGGATTCACCACCTAATGGGTGCCATAACAAATATTCTCAAAAAGGGAATTTAATAATCACCCAAAAAATTAGGTCTTATATTGCTTTCTATCAAGGGTTCAAAGGGATAATTAATTAATATATAAGGTTTGATGCTTGCAATTTATGTGAAAGGTGGAAAGTAGATATAATGATAGAATAGTTAGGAATTAACATTTATATTAACATAAATGGACATGAAGGAATAGTAACCTATCAATGGGTTTCATATTTCATAGATCTCAATATCGTTTAATAATATTTTAAAATTAAATTCAAAAATAGGTATTTTAGATACATGATAAAAAATAGATATAAAAATATTGAATATAAAAGAGGTAGAAATAAAAGGGGTATAAAAATTATCACATATACATGGTAAAAGAAGGGGTGTTTAGAATTAGAAAAGTATATTAGGAGGGGTGATATTAATCAAATATTATGAGGTAGAGATGGAAATAGAGGCATTATTTAGTAGCCTAGGAAAAAACATGATAGACCAAAATTTTATATAGTTAATCCCACAAGAGAGGGAGCAATTGGAAAAGTGATACATTGGTTAGTAACCTAGGAACAAACATGATAGGCCAAAATTTTATATAGTGAATCCCCCCAGTGTCACATCTTGATTTTTGCTTTTATAAATTTTATTTGCTAATAAATGGAATTGGATGAGACCATTGGACACTGTGTGTTTTCATGGATGATAAATTAGATGTTATCTATAATATGCATTTTATTGTGGTTAAAATAATGATGAATTATTATGATGTGAATATTTTGACTATTGATTATGGTTTCATGAACTAACCTATCGAAGAGATATTGAGTGCAAATGAGCGTAGGAATAGTTGAAGGCGAGAACATGGTTGAGATAGAGATGGCCTAGCCACCCAGTAATAGTCAACATGATATAAATTATATGCACATACTTATGTAGTTGCATTCATCCTGCATTGTGTATGATTATGATTGCATTGTGTTATCATGAATACATCATTGCCTTTTGTGTGTTATGATTTAAATAATGACTATCTTATGGATGTTTGTTTGCAAAATTAATTTAATTGGGAAAATAAAATATTTTATTTACTAATGTTTAATAAGGACAAATCTCATAATTTATATTTATATATACATAATAATAATATAATAAGGATATTATTTATATATATATATATAAATAGTTATTATTAAAAAGAAAACAAAAATTGAATAAAATAAGTTTTAAATTATTTGCACGATTAGTATAAAAAATAAAATAAGATTAAATAAACTAAGTTTAAAATTCAAATGATTTACATGATAAATCATGTATGAGGTGAAAGTTCAATTCTAAAAATAAAATAAATACTTCAACTAGAGTTGAATTTTATTTGAATGTGTAGAGGAGGGGATTCGCTACTCCCAAGTCCCAAGATGAATAGGATCTAAAGGGAGCAAATTCCCCTCAACTAGCTCAATGAAAAAGATGGAGGAAAGAGATGGAAAATGGTGGGCAAACAAGACTCTGTTTTATGTTTTTCAGAAAAGGAGGATTTCATGAATCAAGTAAGCAGACCATATAGGTCTCGAGTTGTAGACTAATTGGCTCTCAACTAGAGGACAACAGTGCAAGACTTGAGGGATGTGTTGGTGTCTTGTACGGATTGGGAACAAAGTTTGCAACCATAAACTCGTAGGGTGTGCTAACAACCCAAAAACATTAATCTGACAGTTTGAATGAAGATAATAGAATGCATAAAATGAACTAATTACAACAAGAATAATACTATAATTTATAATACAAATTAATTGTAACTAAATACAAATCAAGGGTAGTAGAAATCCAATTTATGGATGGTCCAGCCTCTCGCAAGCTCCACACAAATAAGGTACCTGCACACTCAAAGACAAAAAAATGTTGGGGTTATGTTTTGGAGTTTGCCTTAGTCAAACCCCCACTTGTAGTGTTTCCACCTCCACAAGCAACCAATATGCAATGATAGAAATAAAATGATAAAGAATAGAATTAGACGAAACTTATAGAAATTAAAGACAATCTAAATGCTAATATATAAACAATACAATGCAATAAAGTAACTGTTACCCTCCCTTCTATGTGCTTGGAGAAGCTAAGAGATGAACGAAGAGAGCCTTGAGAGCATGAGATGATAGTGCCAATGACGTAGAAATTGAAAACCTATGAGAAATGATGGTGTAGAAGCAATAAGTAGAAGAAAAATTATGTAGAATGGAAGATGTAGGGTGAATGAGCAAGAAGTGAGTGAGTTTTGGTGAATGGAGTTGAATGGAATAAAGTGAAGTGAGTTCAAAAGCTATTTTGGAGGCAAAGAGACATTTTCAGGCATCAAGGTTCACAGGAGGTGTTACATTCACAGGTTGACAGAGAATCATAATGTCCCAATGTCCACTAACCCAAGATTCTTGTCAGGATACTAGCGCATTACATAGATGTCTATGTGGTGCAGAGGCATCTGTGACAAAAATTCCCTCACCGAAAGAAAATGATAAAGCACATGAGGGAATGAAGGGTAAAAGTGGCATATTTTTGCATTGCCATCCTTATAAGGCTAAAGTGAAGGTATATTATGGGAAATTATAGTAAGATGCAATTTTATGCCTCAACATTTTTGCCCCACTATGTTTCAGTGCATATGTTAGCTAAAGTAGAAAGAGATTGAAGAGAATATACTGAAATGAAGAGGAAGCATTCCTTCGATCTAGCACCCCTTAACGTGAAAGGGGAGCTCCACCAGAATGTGAAGAGGACATGGGTCTTCAATCCTACAAAGCTAGCTACAATCTCACCACAAACATGTTAGTTGTAGACAAACATGTTAGGAAAAGAAGTGAGAAATAATAGACACCAATATAAGACACAATAAGACACAAATATAATTAGATATAAGACAACACTGATAGGTATGGCTAGCATGGATAGAGTCCATATGACAAGTATTTAGGCTTATGGTTGTTGCAAACTGTGTTGCAAGACAGTCACAGACAAGATAGGTCTATTCAGGTTGCCCCCAAGCTAGATGCCAATATATAAGACATCCAAACATCAAGACACAAGGATGTCAAATATCAAATATAAGACATGTCTAGTCAAGTTGCACCCAAGCTAGATGCCAAGATACACTACAACAAATCCCTATGATTTGCTCCATTTTTCGGTCATTTTTTTGCTTCCACCCATTGTTTTAATGTATTTTTTTCCATTTTTTTTGAAAATGTCGGTGCTATTTATCGGGATGACACTATTTTTGGCATTTATTTGTGTCGATTAGGATAAGTCGGTGTTAATTAAGGCGCTAAGTTAGCCCCACTGTTAGCACCGATATTAGCTCTAAGTGTGGCATCGTCATTAGCATCACCTTTGGCTCTGAGTTTAGCTTCGAATTTAGCACCATTTTTAGCTCCAACTTCAACTTTGAGTTTAGCTTTGGGTTTAGTGTTGGTTTAGACACCCCTATGTCAAAGAGACTTATTTATATGTCTCATCGATGATGTAAAACAATGAAATTTCAACAAGATACGAGCATATCAAGGATAGAATCACTTATGTCACATCGAAAAGGTATATCTACAAGTTCTCGGTGAAACACAACTCTTGGATATAACGAAGTAATGTCGATGAGACATTGAGATATCGGTAAGTCAAATAATATTGTCTCATTGACACTCTTCAAGTAATGATCAAAAGCATACACCACTATATTTCTGGGAAGGTGAGCAACATATGTGGTAGAGCGGTATACACCGCAACCCTGCAACAAGAAGCATTGAGCAAGGCAGTAGTGTGGTAAACAGTAGAAGGGGGAAAAACACTGCCATACTACATCGGGTATAATAAGAGACCGCGATAGTATGGTAATTGTGGCATCATTATAATTTACAATACTAAATGCAACAAATCACATCAGCCACAATCCATTTGAATAAATCATTTAAGGAATCAAGAATATAGCCCACCAAAATACTCTAAAACTCTAAAAAACATACTCTAATTTTTTTTGTCAAAATCTTATTTTTAGGCATAGCCCGCCAGAGTGGAGTTTTCATTTTAATAAACATACAATAAAACCTTTTTTGAAGCCTTATTTTTAGGCGTAGCCCACCAAAATGGAGAAGTGTTTTAGTAAATAATGACAGAGAATGGTAAGGAGGCATAGGATTCATTGTTGTTTATATCATTCTTGCTCTGATCAACAAGGGTTACAATGTTCACACTAATGTTTGTAATCTAGGTATTTAATTGACATATGTTTGCATAATCTCAAATTCCTTCAAATGCTTTTGAAGTATCAATATATCCTATATAGGGTTTAGAATGACTTCTTCTAATTGAAAAAAAAAATCAAATGCTTTTGAAAAGTATCAATGTGTCCTATATAGGGTTTAGAATAATTTATTTTAATTTAAAAAAATAAATAAATGATGTATTTTCCTGTGATTAGATAATGTGGAGATCTCCTAAATCTGACCTAGCACATTGTCCTCTTTCACATTGTGTTCATTACTCTAGCTGCTAGGGTTTTGCATTTGATATCTTTAATATCTTCATGATAGTGGCTTTTAAATAGATCTCAGTCTTTGCTTTAATCTTTATCATGTAACCCTTGAGTTCCATAATCCATCTTCAGTCTCTTCTAAGAACGTTGTCTTAAGCTAGACTTCATAGTATGCATATAAAGCAAGTCCTTCATACCTGCCATTGTTCCAAACCACCACTCACCACCTTGCTTAAATGTTGCCTCCATAAGCACAATAGCATGTTTTAAAATCATGGTTGCCAGTGATCGACTATTAAGGTCACTACTTTCATCAAGATACAATGAGATTTTTTCCCTCAAACTTAAGGCATTATGCAAGATAACATTGTGAATTGTTTGTTGTGTACAATTTGATTTTCTTGCACATTTACTGCTTTGCTAACTGCCTTTAAGACTGGATATTACACCATCAACTACAATCTCAAACAACTCACTCACTATCACTTGAAGATTCCTTTCATGATCATCCTTGTATAAAATCAAACTATGCCCTATAGAATGACTACTTACTAATATAGGGGACTCATTGTTTCATGGTATTTTGAGTTTTATTTAGAAGGGATTAATATGTGGAATTTTTATGTGCAGGAAGAATAGATTGTGATGCAACATTCAGGTATGGATGATTTAGGAAAAATTGGATTGCTATCTGTGTCATAACCAGGTTGGATTGTACCTTGAGTCGGTGTGAAACACTTCCAGGTGTTTTCGCTCCAAAGCAGAACTTGTGTGTAGGAATTTCCAAATATCTGATAGAGGAAGTTCCTACATTCTAAAGATAAAATCATAAATCTGCTTATCTAGTTTATGATCCAACCTTACATCTTTAATATCCGATAGAGAAAGTTTGTACATTGTAAAGATAAAATCATAAATCTGCTTATCCAGCTTCTGATCTAATTTGAGGTTGTGAATATTGAACAAAGAATTTTATTGGACCAATTGGAGATCTAATTTCAGGTCGTGAAGCTTCGACAGAGAAAGTTCCTACATTCTAAAGATAAAATCATAAATCTGTTTGGTCCAATTTGAAGTCCAATTGTAAGGATTTGTCTTTTTAATTATACTTTCTGACATTTGTCTTGATACAAATTGTTACTTTAGAATTATGGTATTTCTTTTCTTCTAATGTTTTCAACCCTTATTTCAAGGAAGAGCTCCGAAGATGGTTCCTTCAAATGGAGACTACACTTTTTCGCTATAGGTTCCATCTAGAAACACCAGAAGCTCAGGTACTGTCATACTCAGGTACAACAGAGTTTGAGGTTACCTTGTTCTCCTTGATACAAAATGTTGTCCTTCAATCCCTCTTAAGAAACATTCACTATTATGGACTTCATCATTGTACCTTTCATGCATTCAATTTAATTTTTTATGTGGAAACATGTTGTCTTTGTCTTTGCAAGTGATGACTATTGTGTAAGCTTTTAATCTACATGATTTCCCCTCATGTTCAATTCTTGTGACTATTATGATGCTTGGGGCTGCTTACTTTTAACTAGACTGTTAATGAAAACTATCTTAGAATCCTTGATGATCAGTTTTTTTAGAATCGTGGCTATGTTGATAGTGGAA
Source organism: Sequoia sempervirens (assembly GCA_007258455.2). Taxonomy (NCBI): domain Eukaryota; kingdom Viridiplantae; phylum Streptophyta; class Pinopsida; order Cupressales; family Cupressaceae; genus Sequoia; species Sequoia sempervirens. Next base: position 93,197 of record VDFB02256994.1, read on the forward strand.
TGTTCTTATTAATAAGGATAAATATTTATCAATAAGGAGATTACCCCTTACCAACATACTCCACTATCCTTGCAAAGATTGATCTTTAATGCTTCATGGATGGTTTACTTGTGATTATCCTTCTCAAATGAAATAATAGGGCAGCAGGTTGGGCTCAACCCTTGTGGGAGCCACATTTCACCCCACATGCTGTAACCAGATAAACAAAACAACCTAATTTTATCTATACCTGCACAATGAGAAAACATGTTAGATAAAACTGAGCATATGATAGATATGTTTGATAACTTTCTTGTTTTCCTAGACATCTGTGGTATGCAAATTATTTGAATGCACATGATGATCAAATTATATGTTTATAGATGTATGCACATATTTTGACTAGTGATCCTTCATTGCTCTAATAACACTCTTCTCACTCAAATGTAGGGAACCTAGGAGTAACAAGGAAGACATCAACTTGGAGGCTTAGACAAGCGGGAAGATTGAAGATGATGCATAACAAAGCAATTGAGATTCGTAATTGAGGCAATAACGGGTCCCCTTTCTCTTTATGTGCATTTTTCTCTTTTGTATCTATAAATGTATAGTTTTTCAATTATATGCATTCAAATAGTCAATTCCACGGCTTGTGTGGAACAACATACATTTACATTATCAATAAAGACTACATTTTTGAAAGGATTGTGCAATATGCCCAATATTATATGCATTTACATAAGTGCAATCTAGTAATGCAATCTTCTGATTTTGTTTATGCACATGAATGTAATGTAGCAGAAATAAAAATGTACCTTACTCTTCATTTGAAAATCACAAAATCTCTACCTAATTGAGCTATTAAATTTTGTGTCTTCATGAACATATGTTGATACAAAATGAATGGAAGAAGCATCCAAGTAATCCTAATTTTTTTTGCCAACAATTCATACCAAAGATTGAACAATTTAAGGATATTGCCATAGGTAATTTGTATCAACACAAATAATATTACTGAAGCATTTCAAATTTTAGGCCATAAGAATCATCCTTTTTTAAACATGGATTGTGTTGTAGCCAAAATTCCATCCTAATTATTTTTGCATACTTCCATTTTCACTCATCTCTTACATCCACTATATGCATAGAATTCTTGTCATAATAACTTAAATTTAATCAAATCCCTCACGTGAGCTTCCAAATAAAACCCTTGATCACAACATCAAAGTGTATTCCTCCTTTTAAATACTCCTATGATTGCTCATAGCATATCGCCAAGACAACACCATGTCGATGAGAGTCCCTCCAAAGTCTCCTAGACATTAGCACAAAGCATAGATCAGAAATGTAGATGAGACACCCCTATGTCAAAGAGACTTATTTATATGTCTCATCGATGATGTAAAACAGTGAAATGTCAACAAGCTATGTGCATATCGAGGAGAGAATCACTTATGTCACATCGACAAGGTATATCTACAAGTGCTCAACGAAACACAACTCTTGGATATAACGAAGTAATTAATTGTCGATGAGACAGTGGCATATCGGCAAGAGATAGTAACTTGTCTCATTGACACTGGAAACCAACATCAGAGGAACATAAGATCTAATGTCAATGAAACATTGAGATATTGGTAAGACAAATAAGATTGTCTCATCGACACTCTTCAAGTAATGATCAAAAGCATACATCACTATATCATTGGGAAGGTGAGCAACATATGCGGTAGAGCGCTATACACTGCAACCCCACAACAAGAAGCCTTGAGCAAGGCGGTAGTGCGGTAAATAGTAGAAGGTAAGGGAGAAACACTACCATACTAGCATATCAAAGAAATAACATGCATTTTAATTAAAAGTCTCTTTGACAATTATGAAATGATGATTAATCTGATTGATGTGACTAATGAAAATATCAATGAGACTACTGCTATTAATGAAGAACTTGATCATAAAGGTGGCGTGAGTGCCATTTATGAACTAGGGCCGAATGAAGTGTCCTGAAATTTGATAAATATGACCTTAAAGAAGTTGAAATCACTGTGAATTGTAATTGAAGGATTTGAAAAACCAAGTTGGACGACAATAGGCAACTAGAAATTTGTAGCATTTATCCAAGTAAGTGGTCTAGACTTAGCTCAAAGTATTTTCTCAGTAAGTAGATGAAAGCATTGCATGAGTAGGGTTGAGATGGAAAAAACCCCAGGCAAACATAAAGCAAAAAGACAAAAAATTGAAGCTAGGCAATTGAATCGAGAGTTAATCGATCAATGTCCTAGGTCTGGGCCAAAATCCAAAAGAATAGCACAACTTAACCCATCATGTGTGACTTTACAAGATAAACAAAAAAATATAGGAGATGTATGGACTTTGTGTGGGGGTTACGACCTCATTATTTATCATTATAGGAAGAAATTTTGGCATAGCCCAGTGTCAAACCTGTGGAATTTGAATTTGGGTAAACTTGTAGTACCCAACGTCTTTGTGAATGTAGAGTTAATTAAGGTGTTGGAAAAGAATTACAATTAGAAGATGAGAGCAATTCATTTTCCTGATGGGTCATAGTTCATGGTCATAAAGGCAGATTATATTTCCATGATTTTTCAGCTAGGCACTTCCTTGAAAACAAAATTATGAATCAAAGACTTGTTGGAGGAATAGCGCACCATGGATGCAAGTTACAAGAGGTTGAAATTTCCTCTACATAGGGTTAAAGGTGTGGGTAACCAAACTATGAGGTTCTTTAGTGAAGATAAGCCCCCATTCTCTGTGGCTTTGTTTGAAGAATACTTTCAATACACTTATTACTCAATTGGTCAAGTACTGGGAATTGATGTTCCTGAGAACATGACAATTGCTCCCATGGTTTTAGCCATAGACATCCAGAGCCATAATGCCCAACCCTATGATTATGCAGAGTATTTATCAGAGGCCATCAATAATTCCCTCAATGTCATCAAGAATAACAGTGAAGCCATTAATTTCAAGAACTATTCTCATTTCATGCACATGATATTATACGAAGGGCAGGTGATGGGGATATGGGGTGAGGAATTAAGAATAAAAGACTTAGATAATAATGGAAATTCAAGGCCTATACAAATGTGGACATCTGTGTGGGACAACAGGTGTGGGAGGTCCCACTACCTATATTTTGAGGAATATTTTGTCAAACCACTATATAAGATGCTAGGCCACAAATGTGACTACAACCTCTCCCTAGAGATATTAAGATTTCTCTGACCAAAAGATATGGGTCATGAAGTAGGCATAAATCACAATTGGGGGGACTAGTACATGTTTGGGGATTGTACTATTATCAAAGTTTATGGATTTGAAGCTGCACCTTATTTGCTACCTAAGACTGTGCCAGACAGAGTTGCTTATTTAGAGATCATACGACAATTGTCATTTTTAGCTTTCATGCATTTAAAGAGCTATGGGAGGCAGACTTTTATGCCTTCCACTTTGTGCTTTGGTGATTTCACTATTATCTTTGATTTAGGCTATGACTTGGTTAGTGGTAAACTGGATTATTATGGCTTGCTGGTTGGCAACAAAAGGGAAAATTTTGATCTTGAACACTTCATTTGTGATGCCAAAAGTTTTCAGAAATTGAAAGGGTATAAGCATAGTTTCCTTTTAGAAGATGTCATAAGAAATTATGAAGAAAAAAATGATGAGAATGAATTCCTACCATAGGGTTATGATGGCTAAGGCTTGGAAGGCGAATAATAACCTAGGCTATGTAGGGGCTTTCCCTGAGGTATAGGATCTTATAGAAAGAATTGAACAGTTAATCCTCCATGAAGAATAACTGATAAGAGATGTGCCACTTGTGGTATTTTAAAGAGGAAGAGGCATCAGTCCTAGGAGGCAAGTAGAAAATATCACACCACTAGATCACTTATCACCTCAGCTTACTCATCAAGTGAGATTTTTAGTTGGTTCCCCATCCATGGAAGAAGATAACATTGAGGAGGAAGAAGAAGTCTCACAGTTTAATGCTCCTATTATACCCCAATATGAGATGCCATTGGAAATAAGTGTGATCACCTTTGAAGCCTCTGATGAGCTATCAGATGATGTGAGGCATTGTGCAAGTCAGAAATTTGTTGCAGATGATACTTTTGTGCATACCCCCAAATTTAAGTCCTTTATATATGAGTATAAAGGAAGACTAATAAGAGAAAGATTAAAGGACATTGACCCTGAGAAAGAGGCTTATGCCTTGAAAGAGTTGCAACATGAAGTTGATAGGGAAATGAGAAACATGACTGCTAAGAGAGGAAGAGCATTATTGCAAGAAGTTGGAGTTATGCTCCTTCCTGGGTGGGATATTAGTTCAGCAATTGTGTTTGATAACTTTTTGAAGAGAAAGAATGAAACTTTGCAAATAACGGATGAAGCAGGTGACAAGGTCTATACAGGGTCAGGGTACAATCCTGATAGTACCACTTTGCAAATTTGGGCTCTTTACCCCCCAAGCAAGAAGCCTTCTCTCATTGACCATGATTAGATTTTTGGACATCTCCTGGTGCAAAGAGTAGGGGAGACAGGTCCCTTGGAGACTACTGACATGAATGTGGATGTAGCCAAATTCACCAAAGCCCATATCCAAAAGCTAGTAAGAGATAACCCATGGATGATAGAGGAAAATGATAGGTTGAAACAAGAATTAACCAACTACAAAGATAGGCTGCCTAATTCTCCAAGGATTTACTCTCTTTTAATTGAACATGAAAAAAAAGTGTTAGAGGCCATGTTTGAGATTGCTCAATGGAAGCATAAATTTGAAAGGGCTCAAAAGGAACATGAAGAACTAAAAAGAAAATTGAAGGCTACTGCTTTTGAAGTATCATCAAGGATAATTTGTATGAAATTCAAAGATATGTGCCAACATGCAGATGGTGTCTGGCATGCTCACAGTGGAACATATAAGGCCCTCATGGAGCATGGAAGACTACTTGATAGGATGAAGGAAATGGAATCCCATATCAAGGAAAAAGATGGAGATAATAACGCTTTGCTCCAAGAATGTCAGAGCCTCATGAATACACATGAAAACTTTCAGAATATCTTGACACAAGAATTGAATGACTTTAGCTAACCACTATGTATGGCCATGCCAGATTTCTTTGAAGAAACAAATTTGAAGGATTAGGAAACTTGGAAAAATGAGATATCAAAATATTTGCCAGGCATCCTTGATGACATAAATGATGAGGATAAGGTACCCAGGAAAACACATAAGCAACTCGAGAGGATTGTTGGATTGGAGAATGCAATGAAAAGCACTCTATAGAATGCAAACACTTATGCCCAGGAGAAATACATTGATCACATGTCAAAGGTTAATTTGTTCCTTGCACGAGCTATATGAGGAGGTAGTCAGAGTTTGGTTTTTGTGGACAAATTAACATGGTGCTTGAGCCTTGAACAGATCTTAGGTGGTCACGGGCACTTCCTAATGATTAATGGACTATGGTGCATCCAACAATAAACTCTTTTTTAGTTTCTATGTTATGCTAATTATACTTTAGTTAAGAAACAATGTAACTTTTGTGATGGAGATAAAGCTTGTTGCTTCCCATACAAATAGGGGAACCAAGGTCTGATTTTGATCATCATATTATCATCATTTCAATCCATTAGAATAGATACTAGACCATCTCATCCACTTATTCATATCAAAGAACTCACGTTATGTATGTTTATATTTTGAGCAATATAATGGAGTAGATACATTAGAACTAGTAATCCATTTTTAGTGTTCAATTGTTGTGTTGATTTTCATGCTTATTTATTGCTTTATTGTCTCCAAAGTGGTCTTTTCAAGTTGTTTAAATTTGCAAGATTTATTAGGCACATTTGCTATTACTGTGTGGATGCTTTGATTGGTTTCTAGTTAGGTGTGAATTAAATTACTTTCAAATAATTTACTTTAATTGGTTCGTATTAAGGATTAAATTCCTCTTAGAGATTGGCACCCTCTTATGGTCTAAAAACCTACATTTTTGAGACCCAACAGATTGCAAATAACTCTAAAAATTTAGAAGCCTATGAAATAGTGTATATATTCTTGTACTTGTAAATATTCTTGTACTTGTATATTCTATGAAACATTCCTTATTTTCTATGAAACAGTGTATATATTCTTGTACTTGTAAATATTCTTTTGTTGTTATGTCTATTAAAGAAAACAGAGTTTGAATAAAAAATGCTTCACCCTTTTTTGTAAGTATGTGAATTATTGTTTAAGGAAAAATCTTACAATGTTTACATTTTCAGTTTACTAGTTTCAAATCTTCATTTGCTATGTATATAAAATTGTATGCGCTCTTTATCTCTAATGACATAAAACAATAATGTCATCAGAATCAGGGTTTTCAATTTCAGTACCATCATTGTCCAAACTTTGCATATCCTGTTCACTTTTAAGTACAATCATCAAAATTTTATTTTTATTTCTTGTCCTAGTTAATCTTGATTCCTTTCAGCACAACACAATAGGTTGCATGTTAAATTTCAAACATTTTCTTTGCATTTTTTGTATATATTATTTTCTCAGTGCATCATTATGTAACAACAATTTCACTTCTGAGATATACGGTAAAAATAAATGAAAGCACATATTTTCTTTGTCAAGGGAAATGCATGTTGAATACCCTATGTCTTTCAGATAAGTGTGCAAGTTAAATAAGACATAACTGATTGAATTTAATTTTCTACTATACAATTGTTTTTTTATGTGCTTTTTACTTTTTGCATGTTGATTACCCTCATAAAGAGACTACTTATCTTTTCTTAAATGAAGCCTTTACATTTCCTATCTACAAAAGGAATTTACTGCTTGACAACAGGTTCATGAACTTCATACAAATTAAGATTTGTGTAAAAGGCCATCCCCACAAATGTTGTTTGGTCTAGAATTATAATGGAAAATAAAAAAGCTTGCTTGGAGAATAAAACAGGTTTTCAATTGTCCAAGTACAACATAATATTACTAAAGCATTTCAAAGTTTAGGCCATAAGAATCATCCTTTTTTAAACATGGATTGCAAATAATTCTAAAAATTTAGAGTTCTTGGTCATTAACATTATTTTCTACTACAATGTAATCCAGTGTATCATTGACAATGTTCATATGTTCTTTCAAGTATTTAATATTATCATCATCCTCATCTTGACCTGCATCATCTTCATCATCATTGAAATTTGAATGTAGACCATCTATATTGTTAGCAGATGTATTTGGATCATCATTTTCTATACCATCAATATTGTTGTCTTCCATAACATCATCTAACTCTGGATTATTGTCTTCTTGTGCCTGAACATAACCATCTTCAACATCATCATGAATGTCAATTTCTTCGATGTTCTCTAATCCCTCTCTCTCATTTAGTTGGCCATCATTGTTTTGCTCAGTATCCACTAATGCATCATCAAATATATGCCTTAATCTTGGATCATAATGTATGAAAATATCCATTTTGGGTCCAAAATATCTTCATAGAAAAATACCTGCACATGAATGACATACATATATTAGACGTATGTTATAACAATTTTATTGATTAATAAACACATGTATATATTCACAATAAGCTCCAAATTAATAGATTAATGATCACTACCGCTTCTTGTTTGAGTTAAAGAAATACCTGCTCACAATGAATCGGTAGAACACAAGGCTCCTTATCCTCCGGTAGGAATGACAAGGAATCTATAGAAAACAATCCACTATGGGTATCATGTCTTCGTGTCCTCTCAAATGCTTTATACCATCTACACTTAAAAATACAACATTTAAAAGAGTGGTAATCCAACTCAATAATTTCTTGTATTTTCCCAACATATTGTAGATTCCCTTCAATTATATTCTTATCTTTTGAGCTTGATCAACTGGATTGCTTGAAGTCAACCATGAAGCCACAATCGAAGGATCATCTCTTTACATCTACACTTTCTACACGATAATGTCAACCATATGCCCACATTGCTGGATATTTCCTCGCCTATGAAAGACCATTTATTTTAGTGAAAACAAATATAATGACAAATATTAAAATAGTTAATACTGTCAAAACTATAAGGAAACAACATTTTGTAAAATTCCAATTGTACCTTTCTTTCACATCCTCTAGACATGTTGATTTCATCTTTTGTTATGTTTGAATCTATACCTGCATTGTCTATTTGATTTTGAATTTGTTCAGTAACCCATTCTAGTGTGCAATATTTTCCCCATTCCCCAAGAAGATGAGTGGGAAGTGGAGTATTCCTTGGGTTCAATCTCTTAAACTGTCTCCTTGCTTCTAACACCTCTTCTCTCTTTTTATCATACAGATCAATCCATTTGTTCATAAAGTCCATGTGGTACAGAATGAACTTGTCGAGTATAGAACTTTCGCCTACACCTATTACATGTCAACATGTTTATTTCAAACTCCAAATGTCATGTTGTTAATTTGCCAAATAAGTTACAGAGTAAATTAATGATTGCAAGAAAAACAACCACACTGATCGTGAATTTACTTACTAATTTCCATTTCAAAACCATTAGATTGTGGTTTTTCTCCATCAATAATATTTGATGCTCATTCTTCATCCTAGATGTGTGGGCCATCTTCAAGATCCTTACCAAGGAATTCACATAGGAAGAAAAATGCTTCATTCAATACACACCCTTCAGCCGTGCAACCCTTTGGATGTGCCTTTTGTCGAACATATCTTTTAAGAGTTTTTATATACCTCTCAAAGAAAAACATCCACCTCGTTGATACGACACCCGCCAATTCAATTTCATCAACTAGGTGTATAATTAAATGGACTTGTAGGTCCATGAAACTTGTAGGGACCTCCTTCTCAAGTACACATACAATTTTTGCAATTTCCTTCTTCCACTTTGGCACTTTAGATTCATGGATCTTCTTGGAGGTCACCCACCTAATATAAGATTAGTAAATTAGTATGAACCTTTAGTCATAAATTAAAATGCAATATAATATCTGTATGTCTCTTACACATGAACATTTCATATAACCACATGCCTTATAAATGCTGAAAATCAACTTATGGCATTCCTTAAGTCAATTGTAAGACATGAATCCCCCCTAATTGCCAATGGCATGATATGCTATCAAACACATTTATGAAAAGGTCATTAGTAATTTTTTCTCACACAACAAAATATCAAAATAAATCTAGTGCTTAATCAATGTTACCAATAAATGTTAAATGCTGATATATAATACCTTCATTAAATTATGAAAATAATGTATTTTAAATCCTGTGATATGTCCATCAACTATAAAAGCTTTAGCCAATGATGACCAATAGCCAGTAGGTGTCCTTATTGAACGGATGACATTTTTTAGTTGGTCTAGCTCTTTTTTTTTTTTCAAAATCCATTGAGCTTCTGCATATGTTTCATTTTCCCTGTTTGGCCACAAATGTTTTCTATCAAATTTGGTATGCAAAAGAGCAATATCTCTCCTCGAAGATAAGGTGTCCTTCTCTTTGCCTGATATATGTCGAAATATAGAATCTGGGACATTTTTGAAGATGTGCATAGGATCTAATAGGTGAGATATTAATAGATCCTTCCAGTAAGGGAGCTCATAAAATATGGATTTTCTTTTCATTCCTTCTGGCATATTAACTACAACGTGTTCTGGTTCTTCAATTGAATCACCCTGATTAAAAAAATACTCCCAAGCATTCAATTTAGCATCTTCATACATCTTAATCCAATCACTTGGACCCATAATCATGGGAGGGCCTCTATTTTCAACTTTTCCATCAAATTGATTCTTCAGGCAATTTCTAAACCTATGATCTAGTGGTAGAAAAACCCTGTTGTTTGCATAAATAAATTTATGTAGATCTTTAGAATACCACCCTTGAAATTGTTCTCCACATCTTGGACATGCAAATATCCCCTTTGTTTGAAGCCCTGCAATTCAATAAATAATGTTAATAACATAAAAAAAATAGTATAAAACTAAGTATGAAAGTTGGGATGAAAATAAATTATGAGTGTAAATACGTAAATATTTTATCTTACCAGAACAAACACCAAGTCTTGGGAAATCATGAATAGTCCAACATAACACACCATACAACATGAAGGACCTATTTGATGGAGGGCATGATATGTCATACATTCTTATGCCTTTCCATAGCAATTGCATCTCATCAATAAAAGGCGCAAGATAAACATCCATGTTTTTAACTTGATGTTTTCCTGGAACAATGAGAGTTAACATAAGGTGCTCCTTTCTAACACTCTTCCATGGGGGAATATTGTATACTATCAATCCGACTGGCCAAACACTATAATTTGAGCTCAGGAAAGAGAATGGGCACAATCCATCAATTGCAAGACCAAACCTGATACTACGGGGTTCATCTTTGAATTTTGTTGGCCATTTCTCCTCTATGTGTTTCAGTGCTTTGGAGTCAGCCATAATTCACATGAATCCATCTTTACTCATGTTCTTTGCATGCCAGTCCATCAATTGTGCTAGTGAATTGCAATGAAACATTCGTTGGAGTCTAGGCATAATTGGCATGTGATGTAAAAACTTCTTTGGAACTGTAGGACCTTGTACATCTGTACGATATCTCTTCTCTTTGGATACAAGGCATTCTACCTTGTTTTGATATTCATCTTTGTATAAAATGCAATCATTTTTACATGAATGAATTTTCTTATATTCAATCCCTAACTCAACCAACAACAGATGTGCCTCTTTGCAAGTTGATGGCAACAAATCCTATTCAGGGAATATTTAAGTTTTTAGTGCCCTGTAAGATTGCCAGAGATTAAATCAATTGAATGTTTGACTTATGATGAACATGTTTGATATGAGATTAAATAAATTAAATGTTTACTAATTGTGTACACCAATTGACAATGCAAAGTAAGAAATAGATTTCAACTCACTTCAGTAGGGTAGTGAATCCTTTGTCTGACCAACCAAATGGTGACTTGTTTTCTAATAATATTAATGTGCATACTAGTTTTGAGGTTCTACTTGCAACCAATTTGAAAACGGGTGTCTTCACTACTTGCTTGATGGAGTCTTTGATGTTGTTGTTGTAATATAGGGGGATTCTCTACTCATGATTTCTCTTCACTCGGAGAGCCTCACGGGGCGAACTACCCTATACTACCTCAATGGAACAACGCAAAAGTTTGAGAATCCGAAAGAGAGGTCACAAAGATTTTCTGGACAGACTATCAAGCTATCAACCAAAGGACGATAATATAGAATACGAATGATAGCATGGTGCCCTGGCGTCCCAGAGGTGTGCTGGTGTCTCATGGGGACCAGAAAGCGAGAATGTTTCAAAAAATGGCTAAGTGATGACTTACACTTTGATTACTGAGAATCTCTAGAATGCAAGAAAGCAATAGGAAGTAATAAGATTGAAATGAAATAGAGATGATAAGGAGAAGAAAGGAAATACTTATGACCATGCGAGTGATGAAGCTTCCAACTCGTGAGTGTCTTCAATACCTGCACACAAGAGGAAGAGAGAAATTGTTGGGTGGCTATATAGGGGCCTACCTCAGTCAGACCCTATTTTGGTGTTTCCACCTCCACGAACATCCAGATAGATAGAGAGAAAAGTATAAATGAAGTAAAGAGCACTTAAAGCACTACAAGACAATGTTATGCTACTCAACCAAGTAATAGAGGAGAGGAGTGAAAGATTACCACCTCCACCAAGAGCACTCAAGGCTAATGGGGGAGAGAATGAGAGGGACTCAACCCTCTGCTACAATGGTGTTTTGTTCCACACTTGCTCTACTGAAGTGATGGAGTGTTGATGTTGGTGCTGTGAAGTGTAAAGTGTTTGGAGATTGAAGAGATGGTGAAGAAGCTGCTTGGAGCTTGTGGAGAGATTGTGAAGCTTGTGGATGAAGTCCAGAAGTGGTGAAGAAGATGGTAGGAGATGGAAGAAAAGGGTAGAAGATCCAAATGCATGTGGAAGGAGTGAATTTGAAGGGGAGATGAAGAAAATGGCCATATTCGGGTCGGTTGGTCGAGGAGGGCATTACAAATCAACCCCCAATGGGAAGTGTAACGCCTCTACAGGCTCTAGATGTGGGAATTTGTTAGGGATATAAGTGCACCGTGTGGATGTCTACATGCCACATGGGCATCCCCGATAGAAACACCTCCACTAACACTCAAAACAGGTGCCAAGTGTGATGCAAGCAGTGGGATTAGGTGGAATTACACCTCCAAACTTGGTTTTCTAAGGTGGATAAAGGAAAAAATGGGATTTGCACATGGGGTGAAAATTTGCTCTTATACATTTTTCCCCCACTTTAGCGAGCACTAACACTAATGAGTGCTCGGTAAAGTAGATCAAGAAAGAATAGGGTTAGAAATGTATACCTGAACCATCAAGGAAGCAAACCGTGATCTAGTGAACTCGAGAGTGCAGGGTCAAAAGAGGACTTCATAGTTCCGCAGAACTATGAAGTTGAAGAAAGAGCACATACTCAGGATGAAAAAATATAGGTCTTTGATTTGGTATATACAAGAGAGAAGAGAAAGATAGAAATGAACAAAGCGCGTGGTGAAAGAAAAACCCGCTTAGGAGTAGAACCCACACCACAAAGGAGGTGATAAAAGCAAACCTCGCTCGAGGAGGAGAACCTGTATCACAAAAGAGATGATAAAAGCAAACCTCGCTCAAGGAGGAAACGCGTTTCACCGAATAAAGATGAGAAAAGTGTGTGGTGAAAGCAAAACCTGCTCAGGAGTAGAACCCACACCACAAATAAGCATGTAATAAAATCAAACCCCACTTGAGGAGGAGAAATCGTATCACAAAAGAGGTGATAAAATCAAACCCCACTCGAGGAGGAGAACCCATATCACCAAAAAGAATGTGGTGAAAGAAAAACCCACTTAGGAGTAGAACCTGCACCACAAAAGAGGTGATAAAAGAAAATCCCGCTCGAGGAGTAGAGCTTGTATCACCCAGTAAGTATGTAAAGGAGCTTTACAGGTTCTCGGTCCTGCAGAGCAAGTAAGCAGATAGTCACGCAAACCATTATCAAGTTGGAAGATTTTCAAAGGGGTCCCTTGGGAACTCGATGTGAAAAAGAGGGGTCCACTTGAGGGACGTGTTGTTTGAAAAGTGAGGTCTAGTTAGGCTGCCCCCAAGCTAGACAAAAAAGTTTTGAAATAGGTCTAGTCGAGTTGCCCCCAAGCTAGATGCCAATGAATTTGTTTGAGAGAAAAACTTTCAAAGAGGTCCCTCGAGAACCCTTCAAAAGAGAAAAGGGGTCCACTCAAGGGATGCTTCATTTGAAAGATATAAAGAGAAGAGAGAGGGAGTCCTTAAGAAGGACACACATCTCCAAAGTGAGTTATCACTGCCCCCAACATATAGGGGAGGAGACCATATAAGATTCTGAGAATAGGATAGAGGTAAACCTTGATATCACTTGTTAAGAAAAGAAAAGGAAGGTGCATCAATCAAATGGGAGTTTGATGGCACTTGAATCGAGAAGTTATTGAATTTTATCCTTCAAGGATTTACATTCGCTAGTGGAATTCCAAAGCACTCGATGGTATGCACAAAAAGAATTTTTTGCTTTATCATGCTTATGAAATTTCTTGCGTGTAGGAGGAGGAAGATTGATCAAGCGGTCTTTAAGAAGTCTCAAAAAGATGCACTCTTGCTTAGATAAGGAATGAGTAGGAAGCAACCCTTTCCCTTGTGGAGAAAGGTTTGACTTCTCACAAGAAGTAGAAGAAAAAGGAGGATCTCCATAGAGAGCATTATTCCGACAATGGGGATTATGCTTCTTTACAGGATCACTATCAACCTTATTGATAAGACTAATACCATTAACCTCTTTAACAATGGTGCGATCATCTTCCTCAAAAGGAAGATCAACACCAAGAACATTACAATTATTACTCACACTACCCCGTGATACACAAGGATAATCATCCTTGATAGCGGGTGCAGATGATGTTGTAAGAAGGTCTAAGTGGACCAGGTCAACTTTATATTCCTGAATGAAGGAATCTATAAAGTCTAAAGAATCCCATTCATCACCAAGACATGCATTCCTTTGAGAAGAGGTAGAAGGATCACCCTTAAGACTCCTTGCTTCAAAAGGATCTTCTTCAGGGACATTTATCTCAAGAGTATCCCTTGTACTAGGTATTGCTGGAGTAAACATCAACACATTAGAAGACACTGAAGGAATAAGAGTAGGCACAACTAAAGCCTGACCAACAACTGCCATCTCACACAAGTGCATAGCATCAAGGTCAACCTTGACTGTGACTACTTTATTGTTAGCAATGAACTTAAGAGATTCATGCAAGGTAGATGAGACTGCACCCATGTCATGAATCCATAGTCTACCAAGAAGAAGATTGTATGGTAATTTTTCTGACATAACATATACAAGAGTGGGTATAGTAATAGGTCCAAGTTGCAAAGGTAATACTATTGTACCTAGAGCTTGTCGCACAACATTATTGAACCCATGAATAATAACAAAAGAAGAATTAAGAGAAGATGAGTCAATATTAATCTTAGGCAATAGATCAATACTACACACATTGAGTGCTGAACCAACATCAATGAGAGTATGTCTAATGCTAATTTTATTAATGTTAACTATAATCATTAGAGGATCTGATTGCTTCTATACTTTCAGAGGTGGGAGCTCTTGCGAATAGAATGTAATATTCAGTGAATTTGCATGAATATATGTCATCAATGCATTAGCATCAATCGGCCTAGCAGAAGAAGGTAAGAGGATCCTTTACAAGGATTCCTGAAGCATACCTTGATAAACCAGAGTAGACTAAAGCAAGTCCCACAGTGAGATCTTATTCGGAGGAACTCGAGGTTGCTCGACAAGATTGCAATCACTAGGTGTTTCAATTGTAGGTTTGGGAGCTAAAGGAAGACTTGGTTGTTTATTCATTCCATCCTCATAACTATGGGCTACCGCTCTATAAGAGGGACCCTTAGATAGATCATGAGAACCACCATCAAATGGAACACCATCAATAGAAAAAATCCTTTTAGAAGAAGGGTTGGAGTCACGTAAATAATTGGTCTTTTCGGCCTTTGAGAGGTAGTAGAGACAAAGACTGCATTTACTGAATCATCACAACTAGTAGAATAATTATTTGAATATATATTCTCAACATCAATCCAAATAGGATCAAATGTGGAATAATTATTTGAAGGAACATTCTCAACATCAATCCAGGAAGAATCAGAAGTGGAAAGAGGTTCATCATTTGCTAATGCAACCTCTCTAGGAGAGAGTGCATCAGAACAAAGATGAGATTCATCATCTAGAAATGTATCATCTCTAGAAGAGAGTGCATTGGAATGAATAGAAGATTCATCATTCACAAATGCATCATCTCTAGAAGAGAGTGCATTGGAATGAAGAGAAGGTAGGGTAATGTTAAGAAAGGTATTAATGATTTCTTCTTCTCGCAACAAAATATCCTCTGAAGAAAGAGGAATTTTGTGAGAAGGATCAAAGATACCAAGTGACATAGGCAAAGCCAAGTCACTATCACATGCTTGAATGGAATATCATTAACATTTTGAACAAAATTAGACGCTGAACTAATGAAAGAAGATATTAAATCTATTACGATTTTTTCAGTATTTTCTATGTTTTAGTAATTCGCGTTTTCGGAGGTCTTTGGAGCAGAATTTGAGGTTAAAACTTGTGTCGGTCCTTAAAATTTGACTATCAAAGGCACTAGTATTTTAGGGACTGAATTAGTTTTCTAGGAGACCTTTCCAATGGTGAAAATGATTTTGAATTCCGAGCATCGAGTCAAAAGTTATGACCCCACCAAGTAGGGGTAAATAAATTCATAGTTTTTCGAAGAACTCTGTTCTTCACGTTGGGTTCACCAAAATGTAATATAGGGGGATTTGCTACTCACAAATTCTCTTCACTCAGAGAGCCTTACGGGGCGAACTTCCTTATACTACCTTAATGGAACAGTGCAAAAGTTTGAGAATCCAAAAGAGCAGGTCACAGATTTTCTGGACAGACTATCAAGCTCTTAGCCAAAGGATGACAGTGCAAAATACAGACAATAGAATGGCGTGTTGGTGTCCTAGAGGCGTGTTGGCATCTCATGGGGACCAGAAAGCGAGAATGTCTCAAAAAATGGATAAGTGAAGACTTACACTCCAATTACTAAGAATCTCTAGAATGCAAGAAAGCAACAAGAAGTAATAAGATTGAAATGGAATAGAGATGATAAGGAGAAGAAAGGAAATACTTACAACCGTGTGAGTGATGAAGCTTCCAACTCATGAGTGTCTTCAATACTTGCACACAAGAGGAAGAGAGAAATTTTTGGGTGGCTGTATAGGGGCCTGCCTCAGTCAGACCCCGTTTTGGTGTTCCCACCTCCACGGATAGCCAGATAGATAGAGAAACAAGTAGAAATGAAGTAAAGAGCACTTAAAGCACTATAAAATAGTGTTATGCTACTCAAACAAGTAATAGAGGAGATGAGTGAAAGATTACCACCTCCACCAAGAGCACTCAAGGCTAATGGGGGAGAAAATGAGAGGGACTCAAGCCTCTGCTACAAAAGTGTTTTATTCCACACTTGATCTACTGAAGTGGTGGAGTGTTGATGTTGTTGCTGTGAAGTGTAAAGTGTTTGGAGATAGAAGAGATGGTGAAGAAGTTGCTTGGATCTTGTGGAGAGATTGTGAAGCTTGTGGATGAAGTCCAGAAGTGGTGAAGAAGATGGTAGGAGATGGAAGAAGAGGGTAGAAGATCCAAATGCATGTGGAAGGAGTGAATTTGAAGGGGAGATGAAGAAAACAACCATATTCAGGTTAGTTGGTCAAGGAGGGCATTATAAATCAACCCCCAATGGGAAGTGTAATGCTTCTGTAGGATTTAGACATGGGAATCTATTAGGGACATAAGCACACCATGCGAACATCTGCGCGCCATGCGGGTGTCCCCAATAGAAATGCTTCCGCCGATGCTCAAAATAGGTGCCAAGTGTGATGCAAGTAGTGTGCTTAGGTGGAATTAAGCCTTCAAACTTGGTTTTTTGAGGTGGATAAAGGAAAAAATGGGATTTGCACATGGGGTGCAAATTTGCTCTTAGATAGTTATCATCAACATTACATTGGTGGTAGTTACGCCTGCTATCATCATTACTACCAATCATACCATCATTATTGTCATCATTGTTTCCATCCCCTAAGAAACCTGTAAGCATTTCATTCAATCCTTCATCATGCACTGCATTTTCACTATCATGATCATCATCATTAAGGCTAGGTGGCATGTCATCAGTGTATGCGACTCTCATCAACTCTTCAAATTTCTCAGGTGGTAGTGTTCTCTTCAATCTTGCTCTTCTCACCCTGGTATGGTTTAAAGGATGGTTTGGATCATCCCATCCAAATCTTAATAACCCAATTGGATCTTGGGTATTAGTAGAATGTGTTTCATCAAAATCTTCTACCTATCAATAAACACAAGCATTATTTAATGTTTGGCAACAATTGGATAAATCATAAATGTATCAATTTCAAACAAATATAATCAAATATGGCTTAAAAAATATAAATATAAATTGTATGAACATATATACATCAATTGAATAATGGAACATTAGTTTATAGACTACCTTTTTTATACAAATTTAAATAAAACACAATTTTGACAATGTAGTCTATAAAACATCAGTCCACACTCATTTATTATTCTTTGGTTTTAATCGATTTTAGGAGGCATGCTACCAATTGGAAGCTCATCATATATGTAATGTCTTTGTACAATCGCTTGTTTGCATTGTTTCTTTCCACAACATACAAAACATCTACAAACAATAATTTTCTCAAAGTATTCATCCCATGTACTATTGTCTTGACCTACCTCTTCTTTAGAGCAATCATTTGTTGTGTCATTAGTATCCATTGTCATATCCTCTTCCACCCATTATCGTCTATGTGATTTAACAGTTTTAGGTCCACATCCACATACATATCTTCTTCTTTTGCTAGTTGAACACTAAGGCTCTACATTTTCTCCAATCTCCATCTAAAATAATCAACAACATGCATTAATTTATGTCAAGATTGGATAATACATTATAAATTTCAATAATAATGTGAAAAAAGATGGACGTATCACAAAATGCCATCAAATCATTTTTTCCTAAGTTAAGTCAAAATTTGCGTACTTGATTTGATATGACATGATTTGTTGCCATGGCCTCGTCTCACCCCTATAATACACAACATAGTAAATAATGTTTAGTACACCAATTATATCATTTCAATGAGTATGCTATCTAACATAAAACCTTAGTTTAGTCATATATTTGACATATTGATATCTCCTCTATGTTGTAGTATTTATGAATTTCCTCCTTTGGTTGAGGTTGCTTTCTCTTCTTACCTCTATTGTATCTGCAGATTTTGTTTCATCTATTTCCACCCACTTTCCTCTCAATGATTTAGTATTTCTACGCTATCCACGTCCTCTCTCCATGGCCTCCTCTATGAATAAAAATTCTGCCATAGAAGCTTTCACCGCACTACTGTCGAGAAGGAAGAAGCAACTTGTGGGACCATGATAAAAACTGCTCAACTGCACTGAGCTGATGAAGGAGCCGCAGGATAGCGGTGGTCACCGTACTACCGCACGCCAATGGTAGAAGGCTTGTAGGAGTCATCGCAACAACACCAAGAACAAAAGGAAGACTCGCGTGCTGCCATAGAAGCTTTCACCACACTACCGCCAAGAAGGATGAAGCACCTTGCGGGACCGTAGTAAAAACCACTCTACTGCACCGAGCTGATGAAGAAGCCACAAGAGTTGGAATTATTTCCAACACTTTGGATCCTGTGATACCCAACAATGAAAATAGTCACTATACAACAATGAAAATAGGTGGTCAAAAAAATAAGGCAGAAGTTGGAATTATTTCCAACACTTTGGATCCTGTGATACACAACAATGAAAATAGTCACTATACAACAATGATTGGTGCCTAATTAGGTGCACTTGGTGCTGCCTTAGGCGCCCCAAAGAGATTACATTAACGACCAAAAGTCGATGCTAAAGTTGGTGTTAACTAACACCGACTAAAGCGCCGACTACTCAATCAAAATAATTTTTTTTTAAATTTCCCGCGTGAAGGAAGAAATCAGACGACAAAAGGGGAAAAATGTTGTGTGAAGGAAGAGAGCAGGGTGCTACCAGCAATTGATGAGAAATTCAATTTAATTTGTGACACCATAGGTAAGGTTACAATGTTTTTTTCTTGGTTGAATTCATGATTGTTTATTGCTCTTTGTATTGCATTGGAATTCATGATTGTTTACTGGTTTGTGGCCTAACCTGTTCAGGTAACCTCTAAATTGTCCCATCATTATAAATTGTAAAACCTTTGAGAAACCAAAAATTTTTTTTACCCTACCCATTTGATCTTTGGCTCAAAATATTATAGCACGAAGCTAGGATGGGTATCAGGGAAATAGTGAACTACTTGGCAAATCTAGGAATTGGGTCGGTCACTGCTGAGCAATTGCTGAAAATAAATGCAAAAACTGCTTGGTTTTGTCTAGTCGTGCCATAGTCACTGATGCCATGAAAAATTCGTGCAAGATTGCATTATGAAAGAGTTTTCATGATAAGGTTATTAACACTAAGCAAACCCAACAAACATATTTTCCCTAGGTTATCAACACTAAGCAAACCCAACGAACATATTTTCCCACAAAACAAAACTTTCATACCACAAACTAGACGAAAAATTTCATACCTGACAGTGTGTACTTCGTTTGCCTCCACAGACTGGATGAAAATAATTTTTCGTAGGTCACCTCAAAATGTCAAGCAATAGAAGGAAGGGAGCATTGTCAGTAGAGTTTGGCCACAATGAGGTAATTCATTGTCAATTTATAGATTTGTAAATGTTCCCATTGTTTCTTTGACTTTGAATTTTTAGTTTTTTATTTCTAAATTCAAAAGAAGAAATATAATTTAAATATATATATATATATATAGGGACATGATTCCCCTATATATCGTGTCAAAGGGAATCAATTGATTCCCCAACCAGTACTAGATCGAGAAAAAGATCCAGGAGGAAATCAGTGACAGTAAACTCTAAGAATGTGGAATAGGGAGCAGAGACTTCCAATGTCCCAACCACTCCTGGGACACATACTTCTTCCACCACGCCGTGTTATCAATCTTGCATTAGTAGCTACAATACAAAGATAGAATATGAGGTGGTTTCAGGGAAATTCCGAATGACGGATGTTGGGAAAATGTTTGTGAATAGGTTGAAGGAATCATGCCTTCAACGGTTCAAAGACCATCTACATTTTCCATTCTCACAGATACTCATGCATATGAAAAAAGTAGTTATCCATGACATGTAGACTGATTTTGGCATAGGTTGGTATGTAAAGAAGATAAAGCTACGAATGTCTCAAAACTATAAGAGATTTCAGTGCAACCAAACAATGAAGATAAAAAAAATCCCTCCTGAGCTAAGGAAGAAAAGAAGGCCAATTGGTGTAAGTGTGAAAGTATGTAAAGAGCTTGTAAAAGCATATGAGAAGTCTAAGGCATAGAGGAAGTCTGATGAGAAGAGTACATAGGTATTTGAATTTTCTCATAAGATTATATCAAATTTATTAAACGATACTTAAATTTTATTTGTGCATAGTTAAATTGAATTAGTATATGTTTCAGGACAAGGCCTCCAAGGCTAGGCTTGAGAAACTTTGTGCCATGCATCGCAGTGGCCAAAAAGGTTTACAGGTCTTGATCTGTACATTTGTAAGTATATTTAATATGTTAAATGATATATATTTTTTATTATCTTGGAAAAAGTAAATGATTGCATATTAATTAGTTTAACTAGTCAATGTGCCATGTTTTGACAGGAGGAGAAATATGGCCGCCATGTTACAAAACAAAAAGTGGAATGATTTTGTAATCTAGATGGAGAATGAGGTATCAATAGTTGATTTTTAATAACTTAGTTGGATATTGTTGGGTTAATATGTCAATTTGCATCTCTTGTGTTGAGTTGTTTATTGATGCGTAGGATGAGTAAATAGAGCTCAAATCTTATGATTACAAGATGACTATTTATGTGCATGAATAAATAGTAGAAGGATGTACATGAACTTAATTCATCTGACTTTATGCCTCTTGGTAGGCATTCCTCTTGAATCTCTAATATCAGGTCCCTGAGACTTCCTTGTAGCTTTTACCTTTCGTTGTCACCTTTCCTCTTCACTGTCAGATTCATCTCCTTTTTCCTTATCTACATTTCTGGCTTCGACTTCTAATTCATCCCATGTTTTACTTTCCTCCTCTTTAGAATCTTCTTCTTCTTCTTCATCCTCCATTGAATCCACAAGAGATTCATCTTCTAAACCTTCCTCATCTGATTTTGATTCCTCTTCTACATCAGAGGGTTCGTATCCTTGATCTGACTCTTCTGAATTATCAAAATCAAAACCACTAGCTTCCATATTCAAAAATTCCCAACCACCATCTTCAATAAATTTATCTGGATCATCAGTGATAGTCTTCAAAATTGGTTGCCAGTTCAAGTTCATTCTTCTTTCATAATACTTTATATCCATGGAGTTCAACCATTCCTTGATGCCATCAAGCGAAGATTAAGGAATTGCGTATGTATGCGGAGTACATCCCATTTGAAGTCTTTGAAAACAATAGCCATATCAAATGCCTTTTGCCCAAGTCCTACTCTCTCAAGGTTAACAATTCTCAATCTCACTAATAGTGATTACTAAGAAAGGTAATTCCACCATCTCTACCAAACAGTTCACCATAGGAACAATAAAAGCAGAGGCTTTGAAAGGAACGCCATGAAAACCAAGCTCTCTAAATGGTATATCAAACTCTAGTTCAAAATATTTTAGATAAGGTTGCTCCCATAAATCTCTTACTCGCTTGAAAAATCCTTGAAACTATGACTTCTTAACATTCAAAAGATAAATGGAATGTCCTCAACACCTAGTAGAGCTATCCAAAAAAGATAACTAAAAACACAAATGTGCTCCCGTACATAATGGCCTAATGGCTGGTTGTCATAGAAGTCAAACTACCAAAGTAACAACACTAATCGAGTTAACATATATGCATCATTTGTATAAATAGCTGAAATACGTAACAAATGTTAATCAATACATTGAATTTTGAGATGCGTTGAAATAATAAAAAAACATGTTTTGGGGAAAATATCAGTAGTGTGGGGGAAGAAAGCATTAACCCTAATAAAATATTTTTTTGTTGTTCTTGATACACCATTTGTAAGTTTTCCTTGGATGATAGTACTGAATTTCTATATGTTGTACCCCTTAAATGTCCTACATGTTACAAATATGGAATAACAATGCACAAATTTGTATCAAGTCCAAAGGCCAAGGCATTCTAAATAAGGGTAGCCAAACTTGATAAGGATGCAGTTACTATTACACGTATTGATAATCCATAATAGTCATGTAAGACAACTGTCTGTGAAAACCATAATCAATCAAATTATACACATTCAAATCTAAGTTTAAAAGCTTTCATTTCAGTCCATGCATCTAAGTCCTTGTTGAAGGTTGAGGGTGTAAAAAAAAAATCTAGAATAGCTCTCCTTAAACCATAGCTAGTTTTAAAGTGTAGTATTTCCAAATTCAAATCCACTTCTCAGCTAAGGAAAGGATGTAGGATTGTCAGGTGCTACCTCAAATAGAGAAGGCCATAGAAAACATTGAAATAGAAGATCCATTAAGTGAGATGACATGGTTGTAGACCATAGATAATCAAAATTCTTGCAATGCATAGATGCTTGTGATACAAACAAAAGGTGCTTACACATTGGATGAATATATCCTCATCAAAATGACCAGAAAGAAATTTCAAATTTGTAAGTAAACTTCGACAATCAAGAAAAATAGTCATAAAAATTGGAAGTAAACTTTGGCAGACATGTAGGTGAACTTAATTCATTAACTTTATGCCTCTTGGTAGACATCAAGATCTACCCTCCTAAAGTTTGGACCACATCCATTACCTCCACACAAAACTAGACATCCTTGGTCTTCTTGGTTCCCACACCATGATATAGTTATGCATGCTTAATGTTCTAATACATGATATCAACTCTATCTTCTGCTCTCATGGTTGAATACGGAAATTCATTATGGTGGGCCTCTAGAGTTCTAGTCATCTTTCATCCTCTTCCACCAAATGCTAGCCTAATCCACACGTCTGCCAACCTAATTGGCTTTGTTTTTGAAAGCTAAAGTTTCTCTTGAGTCACTAGTGTAGCTCTCTCTGCCTTTTCAAACTCTTTCATTACTACTAATCATCTCTAGGATTTAATCATTTGTACCACATGGTTGGTGTGCTTTGAATCCTTGCATCTAAAGGAAATTTCCTTAACATAAATAATGCTAGGGAATTTCAATGTTTCCATTGTAGTTGGCATTAGAATTGGTACCTACAACATTGAAAATTATCCTTATATAAGAATTCCCTCCATCTTGTTGGCTTGTAACACTCTTGATGGTGGCTACATGAAATATGATTATGATTCCTCTTCCACATCAGAGGGTTCATATCATTGATCTGACTCTTCTGAGTTATCAAAATTATAATCACTAGCTTCCATATTAAAAAATTCCCAACCACCATCTTCAATAAATTTATCTGGATCATCAATAATACTCTTCAAAATTAGCCACTAGTTCAAGTTCATTATGCTTTCATAATACTTTATATCCATGGAGTTCAACCATTCCTTGATGCCATCAAGTGTAGATTGAGGAATGGCGTCAATGTGGAGTACATCCCACTTGAAGTCTTTTAAAACAATAGCCATATCAAATTCCTTTTTCCCAAGTCCCACTCTCTCAAGGTTAACAATCTCAATCTCACTAATAGTGATTACTAAGAAAGGTAATTCCACCAACTCTACCAAACAGTTTACCATAGGAACAATAAAAGCAAAGGCTTTGAAAGGATCTCCATGAAAACCAAGCTCTCTAAAAGGTATATCAAACTCTAGTTCAAAATATTTTAGATGAGGTTGCTCCCATAGCTCTCTTACTCACTTGACAAATCCTTGAAACTTTGTATTGATTTTATTTTTCCTGTCCCTCTCTTACTGTTCTTCCTCAATTTCATTAGGATCATACATTTCCCTTCTTTCCCCTCCTAAAGTTTAGACCACATCCATTACCTCCACATAAAACTAAACATCCTTGGTCTTCTTGGTTCCCATGCCGTGATATGGTTATGCAAATGAAATTGAAGCAAAGTAATCATCTCCTTCTCCGTTGGCTGGAAGAATGTATGCTTAATGTTTTGATACATGATATCAAATCTCTCTTCTGCTCTCATGGTTGAATATTGAAATCCATTTTGGTGGGCCTCCAGAGTTCCAGTCATCTTTCTTCCTCTTCCACCAAATGCTGGCTTGATCCACAAGTCTACCAACCTAATTGGCTTTGTTTTTGAAAGCTAAAGTTTCTCCTGACTCACCAGTATTAGTTGTAACTTTTTTGAAATTTTATTATGGTATGTGCACTTTGATATGATGTAATATGATTATGGTTTTGTCTCATATGTTGTAATATTAGATATATAATAGAAAAATAAATTATTGTATGAAATAAATAATAACTTTTCATTTTAAATGTTTTTTTTTGCAGAACACAGGTCTTCCTGAAGATCAAGATGATCCACAACATGATATAGATCCACAAAATATTGGTTTTTCTGGTATAGATCACATGGAAGAGGATGATGATGATGCATATATAGAAGACACTGAGGTAGATGACAATGATGATGATGACGATGACAACGACGATGATCACGATGGTGATGAAGATGAAACAGTTGGTGATAGTAACCAATGACATTCATGATCATATAGAATACATCATGGATCATTACTGATATATCGTTATGACGACACTTTTCATGGTTACTATCATACGTATCATTTTCACGACCTACAATACTATATTGTTGAGTTGTATCATATTGACATGTATCATTTTCACTATATCATTTGGACATGTATCATCTTGACTTGTATCAATTTGAGTTACATAATTTATCAATTTTATTTATATCATTTGTACATGTATCATTTTCACTTATGTCAACTGTTGGACATGTATCATTTTCACTTATGTCAATTGTTGGACATGTATCATTTTGACATGTTTTTGATGTACTAGCTTATTTGACTTTCACTTGTTTTAGTTATATATGATGATGATATTATCAATATTGACTTGTCAATTTGTATATATTAAAAGTGGTCGATGATTTTTGGATGAATATTTATTAAGTATGATGATTTTAATTTACTGTTCAGGATGAATGTTGTCAAATTCAATTAAATCATAGATATTTACTCACTTGTTTTAATTATAGATGATGAATGTTACAATAATTATATTGTTATTTAATCATATGAGTTAAATAATTAAATTACTTACTTTATAATCATATGAGCTATTTAAGAGGCACAATATATTTAACTAATTAAATTGAAATAAAACATATTAAATTAATAAATGGGAGCAAAACAAGAAGCATTTCTAGAAGCAAAAAAGGAAGCAACAATGGAAGCCAAACTAGAAGCAAACCAAAAGAAATCTTGGAAGAAAAACTGGAAGCAAACCTGGAAGCAAAACTAGAAACAAAATCAAAAGAAAAATTGGAAGCAAAACTAGAAGCAAAACCGGAAGCAAAATCGAAATAAAAACTGGAAGCAAAATTGGAAGCAAAACTAGAAGCAATCCTGGAAGCAAAAATTGAAGCAAAATTGGAAGCAAACATCAAAGCAAAACTGGAAGCAAAACCCAAAGTAAAATTGGAAGCAAAATTGGAAGCAAACTTGGAAGGAAAATTGGAAGCAAACTTGGAGGCAAAACTGGACATCAAATTGGAAGCAAAACTAGAAGCAAAAATGGGAGTAGACATGGAAGCAAAACCAAAAGCCAGATTGGGCACCAATTTTAGCACAATTTCCATCGCTACTTCCCCGTGCTATTTTGGGCGCTAATGGAGGTGCTTTGATTTCCGATGCTAAATCTGATGCTAAATCTGGTGCGAATTTTGACAGAAACATCGGTGTAAAATACAACGTTGAACTGACCATGCCTGTTTGCGCCTAGTTTAGCGCAAGACAAATTTCTCAATTCATGCACTCAAAATACACTAAAATCCAGCGTAAAATATGGTGCTAATTGCCTATTGTGCTATTGTGATATAAGACATCTAGACATTAAGACACAAGGATGTTAAATATCTAAAATAAGACACCAAAGAATTCTTTTGAAAAGACTTTCACAAAGGGGTTCTTTCATCAAGACACTAAGGAATATTTTTGAAAGAACACTCCTTTTGAAAGACTGCAAGTGATTCTATCATCAAGGAATCCTTTTGAAATATCTTTTGTCCAGGAATCCTTTGGAAATAATGCTCCTTTTTAAAAGGAAGTTTTCATATTCTTTCGCTAAATGGAAATAATGCTCCTTTTTGAAGGGAAGTTTTCAAATTCTTTTTCCAAGGGATATTTTTTAAAGAAACTTTACCAAGGAATCCTTTTGAAATAATACTCCTTGTTAAAAATTAAGCAGAGATGGGAGCCCTGCCTTAGAATGATGTGTGCTACACAAAGGAGCACATGGCATTCTAGGGAGAGAAAAGAAAGACAAGAGATGTTGTGGCGAGAGATACATGGCGAGATGTATTCATGGTATGTTGTCACACACATGAGGGACAACACATTGAAAACCACAACATCACAAAGCAAACAAGAAGAGATGAAGAAATCAAGAGACAGGGGGATCTGATAATTCAAGGTCAAAACTATCCATAGATATAGATAGATAGATGTAATATAATATACATATGAACTTCCATCAACCCCCAAATGTATTAGAACATGAAGAAGAGCACATAAAGACAAATGAAAAATACAAATAGGGTCAACATGGAAGAAGGCCTAAATTCCCCCAATGCTTTGCATCGTCCTCGACATAGAAATATAAGAGGATGACATATAGAAGAACGATGAAAAAAATAGAAGTCACAATAGATTCTCATGCTTGTATCCAAGCACCTACAAGGTAGCAGGGGTCCTCCAGGTAAGAGCACAAAACACAAACAAACAAGTATGGGGGAACACAAACGAGCACACAAATCTAATCTACATATGCAGAAGAGGTACCACCCTAATCCAAGTTGACCAACAGGTCATCCTACTCCTAATCTAGATCATTATAGGGGGAGGGTGTTGAACACTTAGAATACTAAAGTGGAGTGAATCAGTATTCTATTAAACCATTTAAACATTAGCCATTCAGTTACCAAAGCATATTCAACTGCAGTAAGGAAAGAAAGCATGGAAACATCCACAACATCACATAACACATGAACACTAGGATTTTTATGTGGAAAATACAAAATGAGAAAAACCACAATGAGAGTTAGCTCATAATATATTATAACTGGTTATAGTATATTACAAAAGTGCTCATTGTAGGTGGACTCACTGTTCAAGTGGACTTATTGCCTGCAGATAAAAAGATAGAAGAGAGAGGGGTGGCTCACAACCTTTTTTGGACTATTAAAAAAGCATCTACAATATGTAGGAATAAAGTTCCAATGAATCACAATTATAAACTTTGCAATGATTTGGATCAATGCTCTACTATGCTCTGCATTCACACAATTCTAATATCAACATTCACAACTTATCTTTGCTATGATCAAATTCACATCATATATATCACATAAAATATCTCTCTTTTTTCAACTCTCATCACAAAACACCGAAAATAATCTATCATATATATTGATATCAAGTGCAACATCAATTAGGTCAGCTTAATTGGATGTAACACACAAAAACATAACTTGTTGGCTCCAAACATTGTCATCCATGACACATGCCTAAATTCAAATCTCAAAATACCTTAAGATAGGTTGATATGGACCTATAATATATCCCACATAAAGACTCAACACATATTAATCCTTTGCATACACATCAAATGTGTTAGGTTGGAACATCATAGGACCTAAACAAAAATCATTCGACAGTTTATTCAATTCACAACATGTGGATCTCAAATGTTGATCCCACCTAGAATTCACACTCATTTGACATCTAGAAACTTATCTTTAACACTACAACATCAAAGGCTCATCTATGTAGAAGTGTGGAATCTCCCACACTGACACGCTATACAAAAATAACTATATTATACTAGACAAAAATATGCCATTCATATCTCTCAAAATAATTTTCCAATCTAGATGAAATATTGGGTTTAGAATCTTATAACAAGCAAAAAAATTAGGTTATAAATGTAGAGCAAAATATTCCTATGCGGAGTGGTGCAGACCCAAAAATGGATACACTATAACCTTGAACTGGCAGTTCTGATACTTAGTCAAATTTCCATACCACTAAGCATTCTGGACCAAATCTTTTTGCATAAATGACTTCTTCAACACCTCAGAACCATGTAAAGGTTAATCAAATTAGTCCATAACAATGTTGGCATCAATGAAAACACAATATTATATTGCTATTTTCATTCTCCATGCTCATGTTGCCAATAAGCATCATCAATGACAATCTCCTCATACTTCCAACAATATCCCCCTTTGTCATTCATGGAAACATTCCAAAATACTCTCCAAAACTACCCCCTTTGACATCAAGGGAAAAAGGTGCCTATATACATTGTTTTGATTTAGTACCAGAACTCCCCTAAAGTGATGCCATATATACACAGTTGGCGAAAAGCATTGAATCCCCCTGAGTCATGTACTAGAGAAAAAAGATATTGAAATACAACTTATATGTCTACCTATATATAAAGAATCTAAACAAATAAAATGCATAAAAACATAAAGGATGTGTCAACCAAAGGTGGTTAATGCTTGCAACCTCTTCACTAGATCTTCCCAAACTAGCCTACCATCTTCCCATTCTCACTTGGCCTCTGCAAGAAGCCTGATTCGAGTTTCAAACTACAACAACAACTCTTCTCCTTATTTCGATGAAGTACCAAACTCAACTTATTTGCTTTGTTAGAACTTAGGAGTTCTTTAGAAACCAATAAAAGTTTGGAATTGACTAGATCTCTCACATCTCCAAATTGCAGTATGATAGTCTCTCTTTGTGCTTGCAACTAGAAAAATGTCTTATGAAGCTCTTTAATTTTGCTCCTTATGTCACTAGTGAGGTTCATAGCTGGGTCATATGTAGCGGAGGCGACATTACTTTGTGACTCAATGGAGTCCATTTTCTTCTTTATATTTAGTGTGGCTCTGGGTCACTTCGTGTTGTAATGATATAGTACCTTCACCTCTCCCACACATGCCTCTGCATCCTTTAGCAATTCAAAGAAATTTTTATGTGCAACAACACATTTTTCTATCATCTCCATCATTCTTTTGTCACTCAACCTATTCTCCACTTCCTTATCTTCCTATACTTTTAAATCAGATACATATGTCTTGAAAGAATCAATCAAAAGTTTGAGATTATCCATACTAGAGATAGACGTGTCTATGCTTGTTCTGGGTATGATCTCTTGTAATGCCTTCACTACCTCATCCATTAGTTCTCTGCTCCTTTGATGTGAGTCAATTATCTCCTTTCTAGTGGATGTGTGGAAAAGTCTCCTAGTTGAAGCTTGTGGATAGGAGAAATATTGTTCAAGTCCATATTACCTTGATTCATCAACATTTGCAACAGTTGTGAAGACAAAACTAGCTAGAAACTAGGTTGAACACTTAAGAGATTTCTTAGAGAATCTATGGTGGAGTCGAAAGATCCACCAAGACTCCTTGTCATCTCTGTAGCATTTCCTTTGTCATCTGTTGTACCAGAGTTGAATGATTTATCTTTTTCTTCATTTCCAGATGCATCCACATTTTTGTCTTCTTTCTCATGCTCTTCTTGATCAAATTTATCTTCCTATTCTTCACCTTTCTCTTCTTTAATCATTTCTTCCTCAAAAACTTTATTTACATTCACTTCCTCAGTAAATTTTTCTATGTTTATCAAAGGAGGGACTTCATTTTTTTGTACCAGAGGAGTGTTTGTGATAGTTTCCTTCACAATGTCTTCTTCGAACATTGCCTCTTCTTTATTTATATTTGACATATCCTCCACTTTCGAAGGGGTGTTATATGTTGCATATTTTTCATTCATGTCTTTCTCATGTTGAGCATCATTAGTGTGTAATTGTTATATTTTGTATTATGTTCTAGAGCACTAGTGTCATCATTCATTTCTTCTTCAATCTTCGGAGACAGTCCTAGCTTTTGCACCATCTCTCACTACTAGAATTTGGCAAATAAATGACTACGTGACTAAAAATTTTAGTCACAACAACTAAAAATGACTAAATTCTACTATTTTTTTGCAACTCAACTATAAATAAGTAAATAAATGACTAATTTGGTTGTCGACTAAAAAATTATTTAGTAATACAAATAAAAATGACTAAATAGTTAGTCACACAAATAAAAGTGGGTAATTAAAAATAATAATTTGAATTGAAAAATTATTGGTGAGATGCTAATCATTTCCTCTCCATTGCTACAATTGATAAATTATTGGCGGGATGCAAATATTTCCTTTGCTGTCCTTTCATTAATTTGAGAGCCAAGAGCCTCACAAAGGAATGCAAACTCGAATTGATATCTTTAGTACAAAAAATCCTTCATCTTGTTCTCGCCAGATTCTCATTAATGAATGAGTTTGCCATGTATGAGGAGGATTAGGGTTTGAAGCTTCAACATTTTTGCAGACATTTGATGGAGAATAGAGGACTTCTTTGGCAAGTATAATTTTAGGACACAAGGATATCGGTAATGTAGTATGACTCAGTGTAGACTTCTTCCTGTATTTTGGTGTTTTTTGAGCTTATATTGAGAAGCCCTATTAAGCTTCCAAATGTAAGTGTTTTTATTTAAAATTTCATGTAAGAGCTCTAACATTATGCAAACTAGATTCCTTGGGTCAGTGTTTGAGTTCTAATAATTAGGGTTTCAATATGCTTATTCTAGAATCCCTAGTAAACCTTCCAATATTATGTTATGAAAATGCAACAGTACGCATAATCGAGAGCATTTTTCATATAGACACTATCTGGCTAATGTTATTATATTTTAAGACAACACTATACTGTACCAAACATAAGTTTTAAGTATATAGCATGGATACTTATATAATCTGGGTTTTGATCTTTTAACCATATAATATCTCGCATGAGTGCTTACAAGATGGATTTGGTGTAGTCTTTTCAATGTTGTGCAAACACATTTTTAGATGATATCAATTTCTTAATGTTTAGTGTGTTTTTTCAAGGGATTCCTTTAAATACTAGAACCTTTTGCAGTGGATTCAATAACCAGTGATATGGGGATTTTATTATGGTATCTTTTTTATGAAAATGTATTCCAAATCAGCAGATTTAATCTCTTTAACACTATGAAGTTACAAGGGGGATTTTCCCTAAAAATATGGTAGCAAATCAGTGCTTTAATGCACAATTTTATTTTTGGTCTATGAAGGTTTCTTTTAAATGATATGACCTAGAGATTTTTGTTCACAAACCTATGAAATGGATTTTTGTAAACAATCTAAATGTCTTCAATGTATTGTACTGTGCTAAAGAATGCCTTTCATATTAGTAGATTTACTCTCATTAGTAGTGTAATATTCCAACATATTCAAACCCTAGCACCTTTTTGAAAAATATATAATCATTTACCCTAAAGTATTAGCAATTTTATAACCATCTTTTATTATCTACAATTTGCCTTTTTATAAATGTTTATGCACAATTCATTTCCCTTTGTTAATAGGTCTACCACTATTGAATGCTCAAGGAGACCTTCATGGTGAAAGCCTTTGCCATTTGTAACATGACTATCTTTAATAGAGCACTATCATCTTCAAAACTCTGCTTTCATGTCTTCATGAACCTCTCACAATCCAAGGTATAGCTAAGAGTTTCCTATGTAGCTTGCACTTGACACTATCATGGTGATGAATCATATGCAAACTTCTTGTCCTCATTCATCATTGGACTCAGTCTAAGTATTCATTGTCTTTTGGAATAAAAAAACCTTATCATTTCTATATGATCACTGCACTTGCATAGTCCTTTTGAGTTTTTCTACCTTCTATACCATTTCTCATGAAAGGCCTATAAGGTTCCATGTTATGCATTTCAGACTATCATACCCTTGCCTTTTAACCAAGTTCATTTCATGGTTTAAGACCACTTTCTCATGAATCCATAGAAACTTATTGTGACCTTAACAACTTCATATCCTTGTCATATACATGACACTATTTCTATGCTTTTGAGTATTGTCACCAAAAACCTCTTGCTTGGAAAATGAAATTAAGTCCCTATGTTGCAAGGGATGGTTATATCCTTCTGATTCAATGTTAGTAAACAAAACTTATAGTACGTGTTTAAAATGATGGAAATGGTTCACATCTCTCAAAAAAATTTCTCTTGCAACAATCAACAGGACATTGTCCTGAAGGGTTTGGAAGTGATGATCTTATTTGACATCTACCTCGAAGTCCATGGTAATTATATACTTGTCAATATTCATTATAATTTAAATAGCTTCAATCTTCTCATATTATCAAGTTTTTTTATTTTCACCAGTGATTGTTTTTAGATAGATTACTACTGAGGTTGATAAATAGATAAATTCCATTGAGATTCCTATTTATATTTTTCTCATAAAGCTATAATAGCTTTGGTGCTTTAGTAGAATGTAAAGTGTATAAAAAAAATTAGATACACATGTTGAATATTCTATAATTTTTTTTTTCTAAATGGACTTGGAAGTGACCTACAATGCATGTATTTGGAGCAGCACTGGTGTGTTTTTAGATGCACTATGTGGTTACTACGATAGTTGGTCCTAGCTTTCCTTGGGTGGTAGAAAACTATTTGTTTTTCTAGATTCTTTATATTCTTGCATTTCACATCCCCAGCTTGGTTTTCTGATTATACTATTCTATAAGACTTGTTTCATTTGATTATTTCAAGATTCTTACTATTCTCTTGCTTACTATATTTAGACTATTTTTTAGGATGGTCCATCATCGAAGGAAGAAAATGAGGAGTTAGATCATGCAATTGCACTCTCTTTCGGAAGAATTGACAAAACCAAATGGTACATTTGATGATTTCAGAAATGTTGAAGCTTTTATTTTATTACAGGTCTTCTAATTTGAAGAGAGACTGATTTGAGTGATATATACCTTAAGATTGAAGTATTAAAGTTAGTTATGTATTCAAAATTAGCACACAAGGAGTTTTTCTTGTACAAGACAAATACATCCTAAATTTCCAAACAAAAAGAATGGGACTCTATATTTTATTAGCACTTTGCCTTGTTTTGGCTATATGTGATTGTTGTACTAGCATCTTCATAAGTTTTAAGTGAAATTGGTTAAATATCTAGTTTATATCAATTTTTTAGATTTGATATCATCATATTAATAAATAGGAGAGATTCATTGTGACATAGTACATACCATATTGAATTCTACTTTGGTGGTGAATAATATGCTCAATTTGGACCTCATATTGATAATGAACTAAGATGGCTTAACTCCATGTCTTTAAATCTCTCATGAGGCTCACAAAAAAAACCTTAGTTGATTATTTTTATAGGGAGCTAATTGATTCCTATCAAAATCCTACCCCTTTAGTATCATTTGTGTGGCAATATTATAAGGCTACATGCTCCTCTCAAGGATAGATTTGATACAAGCACTTTATTCACCAAACCTATTCAAGACTACACTTTCATTGTGTATATACTTGATATGATACTCATTACATTCACTAACTTGCATTCAATATAATTCATTTAATTTTTACAATCCCATATCCCTACAATCACCCCATTACAATGTTCTTCAATTCTTACTTCACTTATCACACATGCATAATAACCAAACCCAAACTATCATATGTACCAGGTCTAAGATGATATCATAACATGTAACATGAACTATCTCTAGCTTGTTCAATGATACATCACTGTATTTTTTAATTTGCACTCTCATGACACATTTGAAGGACATGTCTCTGTTGAGTTTAGAGACACCAGATATCCCAGGTGTATGGAATCGAATCTTCCTTCAAAGTGCTA
Source organism: Sequoia sempervirens (assembly GCA_007258455.2). Classification (NCBI taxonomy): domain Eukaryota; kingdom Viridiplantae; phylum Streptophyta; class Pinopsida; order Cupressales; family Cupressaceae; genus Sequoia; species Sequoia sempervirens. The sequence continues at coordinate 127,482 of VDFB02256994.1, forward strand.
CCTTTGCATGATATATGACTGTGACATCTTTATCTCTTTGCTCAATTCAAGACAAGGAAAGTCCAAGCAATGAAAATTAGTAGGAAACAATAATGATGCAATGGCCTTTGCATTAGAGTTGTGAAAATCAGAACATACTCGAAGGTTCTTAACAACTCTAATAGTTGTACTAGGGGCCATGTTTAACAAACCAAATGCAATTGCTAACTTTTCACTATGGTGGCAGGTAAATGATTCTTTTTTCTTCTATTCCACAACATTAAGTAAAAGTATTGAATCTGGAAATACTCTGCTGCCTTCATTTTCTGAGCCAATTTCTCCAATTCAACTGCACGATACTTTCCTTTTTCAATAAAATTTTATGCAATGGAGTTCAGATATTCAAATTCTTGTGTTACCCATGTCTGTATAGCCCTAGATTCTGTGGTGTCAACTCATTTTTAATAGGGTTTGAGTTTGAAATCCGTGGATATGCTGCAATCAATCACTAAGAGTTGATGTTGTTTGAGCCCACTTTGTGGCCATCTGATCCTCCAATAGAGCCGCCAATGGTACATAATGTTATTTGCATTTTTCTTTTCTCAATTCAATTTGTTTTTATAATTCATTATTTTTTGACATTGGGATTTGACTTAGCTAATTGAATCTTTGAGACTTTTTGTTTTTGTTATATAAAAAAATTCAGTATTATATCATTCTACATGAGATGCACTAGGAAACCCAATTAAAATTGACATTTGAATATTAATTTATCAAATGAATATGTGAAAAACACAAATTACTACTTACAAAATATGAGTTATTTTCCATTGTTTTCCATGGTAGATTTTGTCTCTATGAATATTAAAAGCTATGAATAGTAATAAGATATTAGGTTTGTTAAACCCTAGCACCTTCATCAAAATATATGGAGGTTTTCTATATTAAACCTTGCTAGACAAGGTAAAAAAGAAGTCATTGTTATCAAGTCAAAAGACATTAACTCAAGTAAATGGTTTGTGAAGATAATATGAACGAGTTTCATGACAGTCACAAGGGTAGTCATAGGTATGTGATTTTTAATTAAGGACTCAAAAAATATTTTTCTCATAAAAAAAATGAATGGAGAATATGAAGGCAGTGTATAATGACATGTCAAACCAAATGACAGAGAGCAGTATGACAAGCCTTTCATGACAATATTATTTAAAGAGTGGTGTTTCTAAGAGATTTAATGAAATTTTTGTAAATATAAGTGAATCCTAAGATTATTGTGAACAAGAGCATATTCTTTGGCACAGGAGTATGTAAGTGATATTTATCTCCACATTGTGAGTGTGAGGAGAAGGTAGTATATAAGGATTTTTATGAGACATTGTCTTGAATTAGGCCTTAAGGTTTTGTGTCATGGAAATGTTGCAGATGACAATTATAAGTTAGGGACTGTATGACAAGTGTGCATGAAAGATAGATGACAAATAATCCATAGGTCAGATAGCCTACACAATCACACTTACAATCATGATAGACATGTTAAAGATCTTGTTTTAAAATTTCAAGATACTAATGTATGAGTTACAACCTATGAAAAATATAAAAGAGGACAATAAACAAACTTCTAAAAGTAGTCTACAAGTATATGGTTGGCGATAAAGGACATGTAAGAGACGGTTAGAGCATTACAGGTTAGAGGAGAGTATTAAGGAAATCCAAGGGTCTTATGTTATTTCCTAGAGTTTGTGAGACCATAAGAATAAACATGATCTAATAATACAGTTAAATTCCCTGTGACACAAACATGGTGATAGTCTACATTATCATGCAATGATTAGTCATCATAGTGAAGAAGCATATCACAACCATATGACTGTTGAAAAAGGGAATAGATCATAATGAGGTGTGACAAAGATATTAGTTTCAAATGACAATATTCTCTTATTGCAAACATAGGAACAACAACGTTACATTCTAAACTTGACTCCCTTGACTCAAAACCTATGAGTGAAAGTGTGAAAAGAGTAAGGTTTGAATTTGAGAGAAGACCAATGATAGTGGTATCAAATAGTCATATGATAGTGGCATCAAAGGAGATATCATAGTGTTGTATGAAGAGCTATAAATCAATAGAGCACAAATAGTTTCTTGAAGGCAATATAAAAGTCGTAATTGAACAGTGTTTTCAAGGAATTCATGACAATGGTGTAAAGGGCGAGGGTTTCACCATGGATTGTATGAACATGTGCCAATCTAGAGAATGATGTTGTGTAGAAGACCATCGCAACATCACACGGTGGTTGTGCAAAAGGTTTTGTAAAGGCTTACATTATTCCTCTTCTTTGATCTGTATGTGATATGCAAGAACGATGATCTATTTTCTTGTAGATTTGAGATTGTCTTTGCCACTTAATTTTGGTCTAAAATACATATAATCCAATTTTGAGTGCATCTTTATTCTACCAAAATGTGTTGTAAGCAACTCAATGGTTGTGAGTATTGCTAGAGTTGTACCCCATGTTAACAAAATTGAGGATTTTAATGTCATCTTCCATTTTTTGTAGCGGTTAATGAACATGGTGACAAGAGAGGGAGTCAAGATATAGTAGGGAGGCGTCAAATTTTCCCAGATCAGGTGAACTTGAGGGTGGTATTTTCTGTAGCTCTAGTGGTAGGCCATTGTGTCGCCAAAAAGTGTAAACCTTGCTTGATATGAGAATAATTGATGACAAATTGGACTTAATGATGCCTTGATTTGGTTTTGTGAGGTGTTTTACACATCCAAATTAGGTCTTAGACCCTTGAAACTGCATTAAACGATGTCTTGTAAAGGTGTTGTAAAGTGTTGTAAATCACTTTCATACTTTTCTAGACTCTTATTAGGAATTTAAGTCTAATTCAAAAGTTAGCTTTTCCCTCTTCTTCTATAATTAAATAATTATCTTAATTATTTAATTATTCATTAGCCTTTTCTCTCTATAATTACATAACTGTTATATTTATTTAATTATTTATCCTTTCTTTATCTTCCCAATTAAATAATTATTTAATTATATAATTTGTTCTCACCTTTCTTTTTAAATAAACAAAATTAATATTTTATTTACTTCTCCTATGTTGGCCACCTAAATTCAATAATCTTTATTATTTAATTTTCTCCAACAACCTCTTTTTTTGTGCCAATCTAATCTTCCACCTCAAGTCTTTATCTATCCATGTCTTTCTTCTCTCAATTAAACCTCCACCCTTGATTAAGTTATTTTCTAATTTAATCTTGGCCCTTGATCATGATCCTTATTCTTAACTCTTCTATATAAAAAGAGACCTTTAAACCCTAATTAATTATTCATTCCTTCATAACTCAATCATTATTTATCATTCATTCATATTGTCAAGCAAGAATCAAGCATTCAAGGTAGCATTCAAACTCACTTTTAAGGCATTCAAGAGCAAGATTCTTCATCCATTGTTGTAGAAACTCAAGATCAATCATCATGGAAATTTTCTAATTACATTATGTTTCATGTTTCATTATCTTATTTCATCATTTTGGTTTAATTACCTAAAAAGGGGTTTGACCAAGGCAAATCCCCATTCCCTAACAATCAACATTTTCTCCTTCTATTTTTGTGTGTTTGCAAATTTAGGAACTTTAAAGGTTTGAAGATCATTGAAGACTTGTTGAAGACAACCTCTTATTTGCAAAGCCAAAAATATCCACTAAAAGTCACCTCCAAGCCCGAAAATCAGAGTTTTAGAAGCAAACACTTGTGGGAAACCAGAGTGCAAACCTAGGGCTTCTGTTTCCACTTCCGAATTTTCAAAAATTGAGAAGTGGACTAAGTCGCCACTAGTGGCAACTTAGTCCCACTTAACCTATTTTTTAATTTTTTTTATAGATTTGGATACCCATTTGGCCGAAACGAGCTTTGGTGCAATTTTCCAGAATTTTTCTAAAAGTGGACTAAGTCACCTAGACTAGCTTAAGTGTCCCGCTAGGCTTCAGAATCATAATTTCCAAAATTTTAGAGTTGCTTCAAATCTACAACACACTTCCAGGTGCACAACTTTTGTCTTACAAATTTATATTTTTTTTTATTTGCATTTCTAGGTCATTTAGTTCATATTTGCATATCACAATGTGTTTTACAACACTTTACATTTTCATAGTTTTGCATCATAAAATAATTTCATTTTAAGATTAGTGCATTAGTACATCTTAATTAGGAATAATTAAATTCCCTCCATACCTTAATCTTGAATGTTTACATAGATTTTAAACCCCATTCCTTCCCTTTTAGGTGAAAGATCCTAGAAGGGTAAGTGTCCAATAGGGCACCTTTTAAAATCTTCATTTACAACCATAATGATTATCAGACAACACTTTAGTAATTGCACATTCAAAAAATAGTGATGCAGCTTCTTTTGTAGCTTAATTTTCTTGAAAAACCTTCTACACAACCACCGCAACATCACACTGTGGTTGTTGGGCCTTCATGGTGATGCAAGGAAAGAACCCCGCATCACCACGAAGGCCCAACAACCATTGTGCGATGTTGTGGTGGTTTTGCAGAAGGTTTTGTGAAGAATTTGTCACATTTCTTTGAGGCATTTTTTGAAACAATTCACTAGCCTTGTCTATGCTTCCACATTTTCATGTATGTCTAGCAAGGCATTTGAAACTACAACATATAACAAAAAAATCCCTACTGTTATGCTTTGATGGATGTCCCTTCATTATTTAAGGATATCTGATGTAGTGCACATTATTATAGTGCAGGCCTATCTTTCAAATTGTTTCATTTAGCATTACCAATATTCTCCACAATAACATTGTCCCTATTTAAAATGATGGAAATGGTTCACATCTCTTAGGAAAATTTCTCTTGCGACAATCTTGGAGATGAATTTAGAGACAGTGTGAAAATAAACACATACTCGAAGGATCTTAACAACTCTAATAATTGTACTAGGGGCTATGTTTAACAAACCAAATGCAATTGCTAACTTTTCAGTATGGTGGAAGATAAATGATTCTTTTTCTTCTATTCCACAACATTAAGTAAAAGGATTGAATATGGAAATACCTTGCTACCTTCATTTTCCAAGCCAATTTCTTGAATTTTGCATAGCTCTCCCATGTTTGTGGATGTGATATGTTTCCTGCTATTTTTTAATTGATTTATCTTTCTACTGTATTTGGACTTACTTTTGTAAACTTGTAGTACACAATGCACTTTTATTCTTTCTGAATTGAGACTAATAGTAATTTTTTTGGTTGTATTGAGGCACAAATTCATTTATGGCGAAAAAGATAGCACCCTATTGCTCATATTAGATGGCACATTGCATATAAAGGAGGAAAGATTCTATGGTTATTATTGACTGCATTGAAGGAGAGAGCTTCATAAATGGGACACGATCAATATTCTCCTTCTTGGATTCTACACGCTACAACTTGCTCTAGGAAGATTGCCCACGTTGTAGAACTTTTAAGAGATGAAAGGGGCATGTGCTCGCATTGAAGGGCTCCAAGAATGTGTTTCCATCATTGCAGACGTTTTTTGGAGAAGATTCTTTCTTGTCATTTTTGTGCATTGTAACTCAAAATTTCAGTCTTGTGACTGAAAATAAAAATTGTAATATTCTATTTCTAAGCAATTTTCAATCAAGATAGATATTTTAGACTTGTGCAAGCTGTAAGAACACCTTTCTTTTAATAAAGTTCAGCGATTTTGATTTCTCAATGGCTGTCTTATTTTTTGCAATTGATGATTGATGTGTATTTCTATGTTTTATGTTTAAATTCTCAAATATCAGTCAATTAAAATGACTAAATATACTACTAATTGATGTCAATTAATAATTAAATTGATTAAATATACTACCAATTGACAGAAATTAGTGAATAGTGAATAAATATGACTAAATATATGACTAGTGAAATCAATAAATAAAAATGACTAAATATACTACCAAATTGATCAAAATGATGATTAAAATTAATGACTAAATACACTACCAATGGAAAAAAAATTAGTGAATAAAAATGACTAAATAAGTGACCAGTTAACAACAATCAATGACTAAATTAATGACTAAATAGTAGCAAATAAAAAATGACTAAATAAGTGACCATATTACAACAATCAATGACTAAATCAACAACTAAATATACTACCAAATTGATCAATCAAAACAACCAATAAATGACTAAAAATGGTTTAGTCATCAATTTGGTCATGTTATAAATGATTGGCAATAAACTACTAATGGTCACGTGATCATGTTTGGTTATTTATATGCAATTTTAGTAGTTTTTTTAATTATATATTTTGTTTTTGTACTAGTGTCTTTAGCTTTATAGTTGATCTCTTTTCTAATTCTTTCCAAATCACTTTGGTCCTTTCCCAATAGAACTCTAATTCTCTACTTGCTTCTCATTTCTTTGTTGTATATTGTGACCAATGTGGCCCTGCCATCTTCTGAAATTCCAGTGCCAACTTTTTCCAAGGCTTCATCTTTTAGCCATTCATGTTTCATTATAGCCTCTTCCCTTCTTTTCAATAGTATGTTCCATACACCATCAGGAATATCATTTATGATGCTCTTCAAATCTACTTCAAGTACCACAATGTACTTAACAATAGCTTCTAGAGTGGTTTCCTTGTCCACCTCATTATATTCCTTGTATAATTATACTATCTCTTTCAACATGTCATTTTGTACTATGCTATTCAAAAGTGCATCTAACCTCATTGGAGAGTGAGATCTTATCGAATCAAATTGCTTCTTTTCCTTTCTCTTTCATGGAGTCTTCTTCACTTCAGATATCTCTTTCTTCTCTGGTGAAGCCTTCTTGACGTCCTTCTCCCTGATGTGGATTTTGAATGCTTCTTTCTCCTTTTCAATCTCCTCATCACTCTTAGAATCTATGATGTCAATTCTTCTCTTCTTTACACTAGCTTCACCATGTGAAGCATCACTTTTCCTCTTCTAGAAGAATTGTGGTCCTTCTTCTTCCAGATCTTCCTCCTCATCAACAACATTAACTCCAAGGTCTTTCTCTTTGGTTTCCTTTGTTTCAATCTTCTTTTAGCTAGGGCAACAGGAGGTATAGTAGTAGTGGTTGTTTTCTTCTTTTCTGCCTTGGTGGCTTGCATAACTGAAGGGGATTTCTCCCTTATCAAAGGAATAGCAGTGGGTTTTCTCTTCTCTCCTGTAGCAGGTAAAGCCCCAACGGACTTTTGAACTAAGGGGGAGTGGTAGTTATTCTACTTGATCTTCTAGAAATCCTTGAAGCTTCACCAACAACCATATTTTCTCTTGCTCTTTCTATAGAAATCCACACTCTTTCCTTAGAAAGACCCAAGTCTTGTGCATAAACATCCACCATTTTGTCAACATTCTTCCGAGAGCGTAGAAAATTGCATACTCTTGAAGAAAGAGGCAATTTCACTCTTAATTTGGACCTATTTTGGCATCCTTGCATTAATCATTCCTTAAACTTACTGTTTATAGGCCCCTAAGACTCATTATTTTGGAACTTGAAGCTCATTCCACCTAAAAATCACACAAATCTTGACAAATAACACTTAAATTATTCAAATTTTAGAAACCCCACCTCAAAAACCTCTGGTGGGACTAAGTTGCCTAGGGTAGCGACTTAGTCCCTTTTGGGGGATTTTTCAATTTTGAGCAAGAAAATCATTGACTTAATTCAAATTTTTGATGGATGTCGGCCTGTGAGGTCTAAATAATGAATAATTAGGTATGAATTCCTATAAATATAATTTTTTAGGTAATTTTTCACAACATCTAGTCATTTTCAACAAACAAACTCAAGAGTTAAGTGTTGAATATATTTCATAAGAAGATTCATAAATGTATCTAGAAACCAAGGCAAACCCCCCATTAGAAACCAAATTATATTTTATTTTTTAGGTGTTTTCGTAGATTCGGATATGGGTTTTAGTCAAGGAACAAAGTGCAGACTGGGAGCTACAGGTTGTACTTTCAAATTTCCCAAAATTTGAAAGTGAACTAAGTCACCAACAGTGGTGTATGAGTCCCATCAGAGGTATTTTCCAGACCAGTTTTTAGATTCCAGTACCCTTTCCTTGAAACTACTTTTTGGGCAGAAACCCTTATTTGGGACTAAGTTGCCCAACTTGGCGTAAGTGTCCCAGTTGGCCAGAAAATTAAATTTTCTAGAATTTCAGAAGCATCTACAGTCTTCATCTTAGCCTTTGTCAGTTTCTAAGTGCACTCTTTCTATTTGGCTTCTTTATCTTCTTTTATATTGCATTTATTCTATCTTTCTACATATCACAGCGTGTTTTCAAACAAAGTGCATTTCCTTAGTTTTTCATTAATAATCCATCTCTTTTATCAGTTCTTTGCATCTAGGACATTCTATTTATACATATTTCAATCATATTTTCATTAGTCTTGAGTGAGCCATCAAGGTTTTTGGGATACCTCTCTCCTTTTAGGTGCAAAACCCTAGAAGTGTAAGAGAGCCCCTATCCCCAAAAATCTATGGTTCACTTCCTTATAATAGGTTCCTTTTCCTTCATATGAACTTCTATTTATTTTTCCTCAAATTTCCCATACCTTGGCTTGGTTGTATCTTTAGGACTATTCAATAACTCATCTTTGTAGCCAACTAGCTCTACCTCAATTACTTCATATCCCAATTCCGAAACCCAAATTGCTCTTGGTTCCACTGCTTCCATTATGTAGTGATCTATAGAAACTAGAAATGTAATTTCATCTTTATAATTCTCCACAATTGTCTTAGGAATTCCCTGTCTCTCATGCATTCTTCTTTGAAATACTGGAAAGAAATTAGAAAGTGCATCATCCTATGCATTGTTGTCTCCAAGGCTCTTCATATAATCAAAAATTTGACGAGTCATAGGCCTTCTAGTTATCCAATTGAATTTCTTAATTACCAAAATCTCCTTCAAAAAGTAGAAGAGCAAACACATAACTAGTGTGCATTACTTAAACACTCATTTATTTTTCTTAATCTCCCTTAAATTTTCTATCATTTGTTGTCTAAGCAACTCATAGAGGTCATAGTCAACACCATTCTCTACCATGTCCTGTGCTACATGAATTGCGGTGGAAAAAAATGAGTTGTCTTGGTTGGTGTAGTAAATTTTATATCCAATGACCATGGAAACATACCTAACATCAGGGTTTCTAATATGATTTACAATAAGGGCTCTTTGATCAAAATGTAGCACCTGTTTTCTCCATCACATCCTTGTTTTTTAAATATTTTAGGACTAGAATTAGTTCAAAGGAGCATAAACTGGTGATCTCTCTTATCACCTCTTTAGTAATCATGTGTAGCATATCATTTCAAACAAATTGATTATGAATTTTTATCAGGGTCATTCTTATCCACTTATTATCATAGAAAAAGTTAGGGAACCATTCCCACACGTCCAATTTCTTCTTAGCTAGGGCTTTGTATTCCAACTTTAGGGTGAAGTTTTTATCAATCAATTCATTTTCCCATACATCCCTTAACTTTCTAGGAGAATGCTCATCCATTCTTCCATGAATGTATGCCCTAATATCCTTTTTTGGTAGGACCCCATACGAAATATGTGAAAAAGCTCTTAGAGGGTCATCTTCTATGGATCTAGTGGGATATCTCTTGAACTTGGGTTGGGGTTTCTCTATAACTTCTAAAAATTTGGGAGTAGCCATTGCAAAATGTATTCAAACTCAAATTTTGAAAAGCTATGGCATGCAAGATTCGCTAAATACCTTTTCAACTTGCTTGCAGAATTAGGGTTTTGATGCACTGCAATTTTGAATCACTTTGATCTCTTCAAATTCTTTATTCGTTGCTCTACTCTCCTTCAAATTTTTTTGATCAAATGAATTTTCCTTAGAAAATTTTCTTTTAACTCTTTTATTTGACCTAATTCTAGAATAAATTCTTTAGTTCATAAAGTTGGCAACCCTAAAACTATATGTGCAGTCAACTTCTAAAGCTCCACATTCTTCCGCATTGCAATATTTTCTTCCATAATTTTCACTAGTAGATCTAGCATGTTGTTCTTCATCTTATATATTCATTATATATCTTCAACACCTCTTTCCTGATGGGGGATAAAGGATATTCATTAAATCTCCCTCTAAGCCATAGCTCTTGGCTTAATTTTTGGAGGAATCATTTGCACCGGAGGCTGGTATAGATTCTCCCTTTTCTTCTATCTCTTCTTTCTCCAAATATTTTCCATTTATTTATTTACTTCAATTAGATCAACCTTTTTGACTAGTTCATTTCTCTTTACTGGATTATCCTTCCTCATGTTTTTGATTATGTAAAACTTAGCAATATGTTCAAGTCTATTGTAATTGTTACATACAACATTCCTTCCATTCATCCTAGATCTACATTGATTAGCCTTGTCTCCAAATACATAACATGTATAATAGTAACCATTGAAAGGTTCAATCATTCTACCATTGTTATATGCATTCTATATTTAACTTTTGGATTCATTTGCTCTATGTCCAAATTTCTTCAATGTAAAGCATTGACTAGTAAAGGATGGGACATTATGATTCATTTTGCTTCTACATTCCATTGCTTTATGTCCATATTTATTGCAAGGACAAAAAATACCATTGAAATATGGGTACCTTTGAGCATTTGGTTGTCTAACTAGATGTCTTCTAGCATTGTTTCTTTGATTCTGGATCTTACCATTGTTCTTGTCTTCAATATTCTCAATTTCATTGATCTTATTTTCTGTATTAGGTGTTTGATCTTCTTTTGAGCTTTCACCTTTTTTAAGTCCCAAAAAAATTGGATGCTTTTTGACCTGCAATCAACTCATCAAGCACTATAGAACTTGTCTTGAATTTATCTTCATGACTTCTTGCTTTCTCCAGATCTAAACTCATATTTACCTCTTCTCGTTCAAGCCTCATGCATTCATCAAATTTTATTTTTACCATTGCATTCAAACATTCCTCAACTCTTTTGTTTTCTTCCACTTGCACTTTTAGTCCAATGATGTCTTCATTTGCTTGCTTCAATTTTTCATTGAATTCCTTATGCTTTTCTCTAAACTTCTTGATTTTCTCTCTCAATTTTCTAATGCATTCATTTTCTTTTTAATATTCTCTTTCAAATCTATGTTGTCACCTTCAACTTTGCCAAGATCTTCAAGAGCAACTTTGAGTTTCTCAAGAATGCAGTCTTCTTCTATGTATTCAATAGCAGGAATCTCTTCCTGAGGAATAAGAGAAAATTTCTATCAACCATGTGTCCAATCTCCAAGATCTTCCCAAAGTGGTCAAGCTCCTTCTAGGGATCCGAGCTCTGATACCAATCGTTGAACACTCAAAATACTAAGGGGGGGAATCAATATTCTATTAAACCATTTAAACATTAGCCATCTAATTACCAAAGCATATTCAATTGCAATAAAGAAAGAAAGCATGAAAACATCCACAACATCATATAACACATGAACAAAGGGATTTTTACGTGGAAAAACCAAAATGGGAAAAATCACGGTGATGGTTAACTCATAATATATTATAACTTAATATATTATAGAAGTGTTCATTGCAAGTGGACTCACTTCCCACAAAGAAAAATATAGAAGAGAGAGGGGTGGATCACAACCTAATTTGAATTGTTACAAAATCATCTACAATATGCAAGAATACAGTTCCAATGAAGCATAATTACAAACTTCGCACTAATCTAGATCAATGCTCTGCTCTACTTTGCATTTGCATAATTTTGATATCAACATTCACAAATTATCTCTGCTATGATAATTCACATCATATATCTCACATACAACATATCTCTCTTTTCAACTCTCATCACAAAACATTGAAAACAATCTATCATATATATTGGCATCAAGTGCAACATCAATTAGTTCAGCCTAATTGGATGTAACAAACAAAAATATAACTTCTTGGCTCCAAACCTTGTCATCCATAACACACGCCTCAATTAAAATCTCAAACTACTTTAAGATAGGTCAAAATGTACCTATAATAGATCCAATATAAAGACTCAACACATTAATCCTTCACATACACATCAAACATGTTAGGTCGGCACGCCATAGGACCTAAGCAAAAATTCTTCAACGGTTTATTCAATTCACAACATATGTATCTCAGATGTTGATCCCACCTATAATTCACACTCATCTGACATCTAGAAACTTATCTTTAACACCGTAACATCAAAGACTCATCCGTGGAAAAGTGCAAAATCTCCCACACTGACACCCTATATAGAAATGACTGTATTATACCAAACGAAACTCTGTCATTCATATCTCCAAAAATAATTCACCAATCCAAACAAAATATTGGATTTAGAATCTTATAGCAACTACAAAAATTAGGTTAGAAGCACAAAGAAAAATATTTCCATGCAGAGTGGTGAGGATCCAAAAATGGATACACTATAACCCTAAACTAGCAATTTTGACACAATCATATTTTCATATCACTGAGCATTTCAGACCAAATATTTTTCTACAAATGACTTCTTCAACACCTAAAAACCATGTCAAGGTTAATAAAATTAGTCCATAAAAATGTTGACATCAATGAAAACATTGTATTATATTGGTATATACATTCTCCATGCTCATGTTGCCAACAAGCATCATCAATGACAATCTCCTCATATTGTTGGGATATGGTGTTGTACACCATTGCATAAAATGATTTATTATAATGTTGTAATTAAATAATTATTTAGTTGTGATGCACCTTGGTGGTGTGGATAATCACACTAGGTAATTATTTGGGGACCACTTGATGTTGTATTGTAACATTGTATTATTATTTTATGTGTGGGAGACATGTGATAATAATTTAATATTGGGGAAATATTAAATAATGGGTTAGTGGTTTTGTATTCACATGGTTTTTTGGTACATGGTTTTACCTTACCACTACTTGTATTTTGTGTGAGCTTGTGTCTATAAAAGCAAACACATGTGTAGTGGATTAGGTTAGGATGAGTGGTTTGGTTGTCACTATTGAGCCTTTCTGAGGAGTGCATTTGTGAAGCATGGCATGGGATGTGTGGATTCATTCTTGGACACATGGAGATGCATTGGAGGACTTGATGCTTCAAAAGTGTTCACTGTAACTCTTGTAATTGCTTTATGGTCGATCAATATGATGGAGTATGAATGCTTTTGGAGGCTGGATTTTTCCCTCTTGAGGGTTTTCCCAAGGTATATCTTGTGTCACCTTTGATGGGTATGTTATCTATTCTCTTGCATGTGGATTCTGAGCACTTATTTGCATTGATATCTCTTTTGGGTTATGTGGAAATTTCCATTAGATGGTTGCAAGTTTCCTTACAAGTGGTATTGGAGCTTTCATGGTTGAATATTTTTTGTTATAACCTAGGTTGAGAAAATATTGTTTGAAGTTTGAATCTATGCAATGCATGAGAGAATAAAAGAAATGGAAAGATATGAGGGTTTTGCAAGTTTTTTATTATAGATCTAAGGGTTTTGGTTTGTTTATAGATTTGGGGTGTGAAAATTTTTGGCTAAAAAGAGTTTCTTGGTTGTGCATTCAAATGAGGGTTTTGTGGGAGAAATTTTACAAATGAAATCCTAGGATAAAATGGACCTCATGGTTGGATTTAGGTTGGCCAAGAGATGAATTTTGATTTATAATTTTCCCTATTTTGGAGAAGTTGAAAAAAATGCAATATTTTTTTAGTAAAACCCCCTTTTTCACAGTCGTATAGATGCCATTATTATACTTAGAAAAAAAATTATTTGGTCGCAGAAAAAAATACCATTGGTACCTACAAAAGAAAATAAATAAAGTTCAAAATAATATATATATATATATATATATATATATATTAATAAAAAATTGGGCTTTAAGGTTTTATGGAAAATTTTTGAAAAAAATAAATGCTTGGGGGGTTGGACCCCCCCAATACCGCTTGGTACTAGCGTTTCCAACATGGTACTCTATAGTACCCACTCACAACGGTATTGCAAGGTACCACCGCTGGTAGTATTGCCAAGTTAGTCAGGGCCCAGATATCGTCGCCCCATGCAGACTATAAACCTTTAAAAATGCAAATGTTTAATATTAAATTTTTTACCGCTTTATTAAATAAAATCCATTGATGCATTTTATAAAAGGGGTTCGATAAAATATGAAGTATGCAAAAATTTAATTATTTTGAAATTTTATTTTGAGTCCGCCACTAGTGAGCGGCGTCACTCGGGTGGGGCCACCGCCCAACGACCAAGCGTGACTAATTTTTTTTTCCCTCAGGTTCAAACTATACTTTTACTTCCAGGGGGCATAACTTTTTCCTAGATTGTCTATTTTTTCTCTTCTTGGACTCATTGGAAATTTGACTCAATGCTCTACACTGTGGTGCTAGTGATTTTATGATGTTTTGCTAGCTATAATTTAGATGTTCTATTTGAGCTTCAAGAGGTCATGTTGGGTGCATACCGAGTTAGATTTTGGACTTCGAATAGTCAATTGAAAGCTTGTTCAAATCACTACATAGAGGATCAAGCTTGGAGTTGCTATTATTCTATCATGAGTTGTTTATCGGTTATTTTGACTATGGTGATACTATGAGCTAATGGATTGTCGGATCTAGGAGATTTGATGTTGGATTCATTGTATGCTCAGTTGTAAATCTCATATTATTCTCTTTTTGACATGGTTAGCAGTATTTGGTTGGATTTGTATGCTTCATTGTTGTATCTACAAGTTGTGTAGCATTGTAGGCGGTCTATACTTGTTGCACCTATAACTTGGATGTGGTTTGTCTATGCCCATAGATATTTTAGTGTTGATGCATTTTTAGTTTTGGTGGCTTGGTTTAGTCACTTGGTTTTCTAGTTTTGATGTCATGTTGAGGAGGTGAGATGGTATTACTAGGTACAGTCATGATGTGAGACCTGTGTAGTTGACTATGTTATGTAGATATGTGGGACACGATTGGATTGAGTTGTTGGTACTTTTGGTGGTGATCATGGTGTCATGGATGTTTCTTATGTTTTAGAGAATTTGGAATGTCATGATGGTTTATGCAGGTGCATTGTTGGTGGTGTTGGATTGGATCCTGATTCAAGTTGTGGCGGTGTATCTTCTTGGTATGAGGATCATGGTTTAATTTTCCTTATTTGTTGGGGATCTCATGTTGCATTTTAGTTCTTTGATTGTGTGAGGGTCTTTGGTCAATTTTTATTGAGGATATTGCTATCATGATGTCATGATAGCTTGTTTCATTCATTGGTTATACACTTTCAATGGGATCTTTTGATAGTGATGGTTTGGTAGTGATGGATATGTTTATGATGGTTTGGTGGTTTCATGTATCTTCTTGGCTTGGAGATATTGGTTTCACTTGTATGCTATTGATATTGCAGTTGAGTGTGTGCAGACCTAGATGATGTTCATGGAGAGGATGATTGTAATGATGCCATGTGTAGTTCATATCACGGTTCAGTGGGAGTTGTTGGTAGTTATGTGGATGCATCATTGATTATGGTTATCTTCATGTGGTTGG
Organism: Sequoia sempervirens; assembly: GCA_007258455.2. NCBI lineage: Eukaryota > Viridiplantae > Streptophyta > Pinopsida > Cupressales > Cupressaceae > Sequoia > Sequoia sempervirens. The sequence goes on from VDFB02256994.1 coordinate 143,038, forward strand.
AGATATGTTTTCTTGGTTTAGAGTGCTTTGCTATTATGTCATGGTCTACTCTTGATGCACACTTAGCATTTGACATGGTACTTGTTCTCTTGAGACCAGGATGTATATATAATATATATGTTATGGTGCATGTGATTTCATAGGAGGAGATGGTTAGATCATGATGTCATGTTTATGTTCTTGATTCATGATTAGAGCTTTGACATTGATCATGTGTAGTTCTCTTTGTATTGGGTACATTGATCATTTTCTTGATTACTTCATGATGGTGCTATGTTGCATTTGGAGTTTGGCATGGATTTATTGGTTACAGGTACTCATGGATACTTGAAGACTTAGGTGATGGTTGGAGTTCTCTTGTCATTAGATACATTTTCTTGAGATGGTTACTCTTTGAAGGTTTCAACAAGAAGACCAAGGAGCTTTCACCTAGTTATGGATGAGAGTTCATTATGGACCGATAAAGGAGATTGTTCTTGGAGTGAGTCATGATGGCTTGGTTATCTTGGAGGAGCATTCTCATTCCCCAGTCTCGGTCTACTTGGCATCTTACTATTTGAGAGGTATTTTCCCATTATATCTTTCAGATGTGTTATGTTTCGTGCTTTTATTTCTCATGGGATTGAGTTGATTCATGGTATTTGATTATGGAAACTCATTTGAGGATTGTTTTATCATGAGTTTATATGCTTTATCTTTCATAGATATGGATCTTGAGCTATGGTTATTTAGTTCTAGAGGATTCATTTTGAGAGATATTATGGCATGGTTATCTCCTTGTGCATTTAAGTTTATGATATCATTCTTTGATGAGGATTGTTAGGAGATGGTTTATGGGCTGATTTCTAGTTATGGGGATGATTTCTAGTTATGGAGATGGTTTATGGGCTTACATTCATCTTGGCATTGTTACATTGATTCATATGTTGTACTTGATCTATGAGATTGGGTGTTATGTATGGTGTTGAGGATTTTCATTTGGGGTTGTTAGGAGATCATACTTAACACAACAATACACTTTTGAGGTGTTGGTAGAAGGACATTATGGTTTACAGGCTTTCTCTCTTCATGGTTCCTTCTTGGATGTTCATGTTTTGGGAGGATGGTGGCAACATGTTGTGAGAGATTATACAACTACTTGGGTTGTATGTGTGGATCATTGTTGTTGTTCTTGGTACTTAATTCTTTGATTTACTTATCACACCTTGATATAGTGTTGATTGGTAGACTTGATATGCTTTGACATTACCTATGCAGTGGGAGTTCCTGGATATGTATGTTCTTCATTGACAAATTTGATATAGGGAGCTTGATTGTAGTTTACAGGTTGCATATGTTCTTTGCATTAGTTTGTTGATGTATTGATACCTTGGAGGTATGGATGGTTGGATGTATTAGCATGTGTTGTCAATTCTATTTCTGATCATGTGGGTTTTTAGTTGACAACAAATTGCTTAGAGCCTTTGTTATCACTTGGATTTGATGCTTGAGCTCGTGGATTAGTGGATCTTCACCTTGGAATGTTCCTTTTCTTCCATAGGTGGCATGTTGGAGGATGAGAGGAGTTCTTGGTTGAGATGGTGGTCATTTTATTCTTATTGTAGGTATCCTGATGGAGAATGAGAACATGCTGGAGATTCATGTGGTTTCATGTTTGGCTATGATGATGTATTTCATGTACTGATCCCTTATGCAATGTATATAACAAGTGGGAGAATGTTGGGATATGGTTTTGTACACCATTGCATAAAATGATTTATTATAATGTTGTAATTAAATAATTATTTAGTTGTGATGCACCTTGGTGGTGTGGATAATCACACTAGGTAATTATTTGGGGACCACTTGATGTTGTATTGTAACATTGTATTATTATTTTATGTGTGGGAGTCATGTGATAATAATTTAATATTGGGTAAATATTAAATAAAGTGATGTCTTAGTACCCAATATTAAATAAGGGGTTAGTGGTTTTGTATTCACATGGTTTTGTGGTACACGCTTTTACCTTACAACTAGTTGTATTTTGTGTGAGCTTGTGCCTATAAAAGCAAACACATGTGTAGTGGTTTAGGTTGGGTTGAGTGGTTTGGTTGTCATTATTGAGTCTTCTTGAGGAGTGCATTTGTGAAGCATGACATGGGATGTGAGGATTCATGCTTGGACACATGGAGATGCATTGGAGGACTTGATGCTTTAGAAGTGTTCATTGTAACTCTTGTATTTGTTTTATGGCTGATTAATATAATGGAGCATGGATGCTTTTGGAGGCAGGGTTTTTCCCTCTTGAGGATTTTCCTAGGGTATATCTTGTTTCACCTTTGATGGGTATGTTTTCTATTCTCTTACATGTGGATTCTGAGCACTTATTTGCATTGATATCTCTTTTGGGTTATATGGAAATTGTCATTAGATGGCTGCAAGTTTCCTTACATGTATTTCCAACAGAGGGAGGATGAACTTGAATGGGAGGGATAGAAAGGGTTGTACCGGTTGAATTTCCTACAACAAGAGCCAAGGAAGAAGGACCATCAAGGTCCTCTTCACCAAGCTCTTGTGAGACTAGTGTCACCGACCTCTCAAAGATAGATGATAGAGTTGGGATATCATACAACAATTTGAATATGCACTTAATAAGAGTTCCATGTGTCAATTGAGTGGGTAGAGGATAGGACACATAGGAGTCACAACTAACCTCAGGAAGAGGAGCAGTGACTAAATTCAAAGATGTAGGGGTTGCCTCAGTCACAAGGATGATGCAAGCCGAAATAAAACTAGACTCCACAAGAGAGGATGATTTCTTACGACCCTCACTCAGACCAATGTCATCCTCATGATTGTGCTTCAATAGAGGATGTGGAATCCCCATAGAAGAAGTGGAAGTGGAAGAAGATAGAGACAAAGCCATAGAGGACACCAACTTTGTATGAGGCATGTCGATGAGCTATGAAAAAAGAGGAATATCAAGAAGAGAAGTAAGAAGGGGAGACTCCACCAAAGGAGTGATGAACACATGCACCCTTTTGGGTGAGGTTCATTAGGATCCATGAATGAATCCAGAAGAAGCATGGAGGCAATAGGAATTGAAGAGGAAGATAGAAAGCATAAACAACCACAAAAGAAGCAAGAGCAGATATAGAAACAACGAAATCCTTGAGACTCTACTGTAAAGTTGTGTGCTCCTTGGCTAGAGCCTTTTGTAGACACTTACACTCATGCGCAAGCCAGTTATGTCAGCTATCGGAACTTGAAGGCACAACTTGAGAAGAGGTTAGGGGTTCCTGCCCTACCATAGGATAAACCTCCACAACTATTTCTAGTGGAAGGGGAGACTCCTTAGGAGGAGCAAGAGGAGAAATACACACATAACCAAAAATAGAAAGAGGTGTCTTGGTATTGGAACTCTTCCAATTCCCTACCCTATAGGGAGGTGAAAGAATAGGTAGAGGCCGTAGAGGTTGAAATGCAGGAGCGACCCCACAAAAAGGCTTCCCCTCCCATACAGAGTGGGATGGGGCACTGTGGGGAGAAGATGAAGTTGGAAATCCTGAGGCTTTAAATTTTGAAACATAGGCACCTTTATCTTTCCTTTGATAAGAATAAGGAAAATCGATTCAAGGTTAAAGCTCAAGAGATCGAAAGATAAAACAAAACAGAAATTATCTCTTGGAGATGGATCATTACCTAAACAAATAAAGACCTTCGTGATAAATCCCTGCCAAAACAGGCTCAGATACCAAGCAATCAAAGATCAAAGTTCAACTAAAGTGGAAGCCAAAAATGGTCGAGAGAGAAGCCCCCATGTGCTACCAATGGCTTGTATCCAATGTCTTGGACAAGGTGCATGGTACCCTTGTGGGAAAACTTTAGATATTTGTGGATTATAGAAGTGACTACATTCATAAAGGCTAGCCACAAAATTCCCAACCTTGCTCTAAATAAGTCCAATTATGAGATCACAACAAATGAAGCATCAAAAAACTTAGGACCAATCGAAACTAACAAAGAAATAGACCCCATAGGGGCAATAGAAAACTCATAATGAGTATGGAGGGTGACCTATGATTCATCATATTTCTCCTTGTGAAAATTGTTAATGAACAATGCCTCCTCTGTGATAACATTCACTCGGCTCGATGGATCAACCATAACACTTGTCACGATGTTATCATTAATCCAAGTTGGAACTTACAATAAAGAGGGATCCTTGTTCAAAGGAATATCATGTGGGGTAAATGTAATATCAAGAAATGTACCCACACATTCTACAGGAGAAATAGGGGTGAACGATACCACATTCAAGTTCTCAAATGGGCTAGACTCAGAAGCAAACAAGGAAAGAATCACTAAGTTCGCAGACTTCAATGGGAACACATCTGTGTATATCTATAGCTAGTTGTTAGGCTTGACTACAAATTTTTTAGAATTTCACTTTCTTCCATAAAGGTGGATGGTCCCATCATCAATGCAGTCCTATATCATGTGACGTATGTGAACACATCTCTTGATATCATTCCTAACAACTCGATGGAATTGGAATTTTTTTTTAGAGTCGTACCATTCAGGATACAGCTCAGACAATGGTCAAATCTCAAATAATGTTATCACTTTATCTTTTAATAACTTTTACAAGACATTAGTGTATGATTTTGATAACTTAGTAAGAAAATTATTGATAGAACAAGGGTTGATTGAGAAAATATTATCTCACTGCTTTGAGTCCTTTATCTTAGAACTCCTAAGGTGTTATTTCTTCCACCTACAACCTGTAGGTCCTCTTACCTTTGAGGCACCCCTGGTTCACTTTATCAACCTTGCTATCATTGCAACTTTGCTGCTCCCAAGTGCTATTTGGTACTCCTTCTTCACGTGCACAAACCAGCCCTTATTCCTTTAAAGACTAGTCACCCTTCCATTCACGCTAACAGTATTTTACCGGGGGTCAGTGTGGCACTCAAGGCCCTCCCAAAGTCGCATCTTTCCGGTATAGAAACTCTAAGCGCCATGCACCATGGTTTAAAAAAAAGCCGAGTTCTTGGTTCTGGGCAAGAGTTACAACTCAGCAACCAGAGGTGGAAACCTAGGGTTTCAAAACTGTTCAGAACCAGTTTAGGACTGGTGAAAAGTTCTTCATGAAAACGGACTGTTACGGGCTCTTCCTTGCCACCATGCAGAGCCAAGACACTCCCCTAAATCCTCAAAAAAGAATCTTTCAAAAATCTTCACTCCCCTGCAAAATATTTACGCTGTCCTCAAGCTTTTCCTAGCCGGGTTCTCACTGTCTCGCCTAGGAAAAATCATTCGCATCTTAACAGCTCTCAAAAGCATTTATGCTATTTAATATGTATAGGTGTGAGTCTAACCTAGCTTCCTCCTATTCCGCCTGCTTGGAAATGCGGCAGAGGTAATTTCAGGCTTTCCACTATTTATTTTTAACGGTCGAAAGCGACAAAACACAAAACCACAAAATAACAAGAAAATGGCGATGGGTTAACTTATTTGTAGTCCACAAAGATGATTGAAGTGGCTTTACCATGCTGTAACAAATAGCCAAATGCCTAAATCAATTCATTAAATCGCTGTTTCCAGAAACAAAACAAAAAACTGTATTTTTCTTCAACAAAATCACTGTTCTATTCACTTTCTCATAAACTGCACGCCACCAATCTTCCAACCTCTTCTCCAGGTCGAAAAACACCTTTTTTACAATTTCAAGAAGAAGTTAGGTTACATTAGGGTTCACGTTTTTAACCAAGAATGGCAAAAAAAACACGCGGTTTGAAAACACAGCGTGTTTTCGAACTTTTCCCAAAAACTTAGGAAACGCCTCCAAAAGACTTCCCAATTTATTTTTAATTTTACCTAAGCTTAAAATAGGTCCCCTTACACCTTATCAATGATGTATAAGACCATTACAAAACAAAACAAAAATATTAAGAGCAAAACATTAAAATACGCTTGTATTCAAGTAGGTGCTCCTGCACCATTCTCCCCCTCTCAGCATGAAGATCAAGGACTGGAAGGTGGTATCAGTTTCAGGTCAATGCCAAGCTTCGTGAATTGATCCTCTTGTACCCATGTAGCCTCTGAGTCAGGTTTGCTCTTCCACTTGATAAGGTGCTCCATGTATACCTTATTCCTTGTTGCTTTCTTCACCCTGGACTCCAAGACCTTCTCTGCCTGAGCTTTCTCTTGACTTGGAAGGGGTATATTGCTGATATCTTTAAAGATTTCCTGATTTTTTTGAACTTCATCATTGACTGTACCCTTGTATCTGATCAAATCAGCAACGTTGAAGACTGGAGATATGCCCAAATCCGATGGAAGTTCCACTTTGTATGCATTCTTTCCATACTTAGCTATCACCTTGCATGGTCCTACCCGTTTCATTTGAAATTTGGTGGACATCCCCTTCTGTAATCTGGATTTGTTGAGGTGAACCATCACATAATCACCCACCTGGAACTGCACATCTCTTCTTGTCTCATCAACTTTGTCCTTCAACTTTTGTGTTGCTGCTGTGATTGTTTTCTTAACCTGCTCATGAATCTCCTTCATGGTTTGAGTGAAGTCTTCTGCATGTCCACTCCTATTCTCCATTGTTCCCAGGTCTCTGAGCTCACAAACTCCTCTTGGATGCATTCCGTACACAACTTCAAATGGGCTTTTTCCTGTAGTTCTGTTCACACTGTCATTGTATGCATATTCCGCTTGGGAAATCACCATATCCCAGGTCTGTCCATATTCCTTTGTCAAGCACCTCAATAGGTTACCTAACACTCTGTTAACCACCTCGGTTTGACCATCGGTCTGAGGATGGTAAGCTGATCCAAATGATAAATTAGTTCCCAATCTACTCCATAGTGTTTTCCAGAAATGACTCATGAATTTTACATCCCTATCGGAGACAATGCTCAATGGCAATCCATGGATTCTCACAACTTCCCTAAAAAATAGATGGGCAATATAGCTTGCATCGTGTGTGGTCTTGCAAGGAATAAAGTGACTCATCTTGCTAAATCTGTCCACAACTACAAAAACACTATCAAAACCAGATTTAGTCTTGGGAAGACCCACCACAAAATCCATACTCACACACTCCCATGGTCTGTTCGGAATAGGCAAAGGCTGATATAACCCAGCATTGCTAGCTCCCCCTTTTGCTTTCATGCAAACAACACATTGTTCAACATACTTTCTGACATCTCGTGCTAACTTAGGCCAATAGTAAAACCTTTGTACCAGCTCCAAAGTTTTGTTAATACCAAAATGCCCACTAAGACTGCCATTGTGTTTCTCTTGGATCAGATTTTCTCTCATTGATCCTCTTGGGACACATAACAGATTGCCCTTGAATAACAACCCATTTTGCAATGTATACTCAGCATATTGACTGTGAAATTTATTTGCAAAGTCTGAACATACCTTGTAGGCTTTGGAAAAGTCTTCGTCATCACCATAGAGATCCTTAAAACTTTCCAATCCTATGCTTTTTAGCTGTATCTCTTGGACTGTCAACATCCTCCTGCTTAATGCATCTGCCACTTTGTTTTGCTGTCCCTTCTTATGCTTAATGGTAAATGTGAAAGCTTGAATGTACTCCATCCATTTCAAGTGCCTATTGCTTAACTTCTCCTGGGTATTAATATAACTGAGTGCCTGGTTATCCGTGAAGACCACAAACTCTTTGGGTAGTAAGTAATGCCTCCATTTCCTAAGGGACTGCACTAAAGCATAGAGTTCCAGATCATAGGTGGATTATTTTTTCTTAGCTTCATTAAGTTTCTCACTAAAGAAGGCTACAGGTCTACCTTCTTGACTAAGGACTCCTCCTACTGCTACTCCACTTGCATCACACTCAACTGTAAACAATTTATCAAAACTAGGCAATAACAAGATAGGTTGTGTTTCCACTTCTTTTTTCAACTTTTCAAACCCTTTATCAGCCTCTATTGTCCACTTAAACTTTGTTTTCTGACCACCCTTGATTGTATCTAACAAGACACTATACTAAAATTTCTTATAAGCACCACTATAAATTGAGCCAAGAGCCATGAAAACTCCTTACCTCGGTTGTTGTGAGTTTGGGTGGCCCAGGCAGGGATTTAGGATAAATTCTATGCATACTCTTGGATCCATCTTCAGTTCCATGAGATGCCACAAGCCTGGTCACACAAAGCTCTTGTTTGAAGAAACTCACACTTCTCAAAGGTTAGTTCGCGATTGTTCTTCTTGCAGCAGCGGTACCATCTCTACGTGGCTAAAATGCTCTTTTGCTCATCTTACTGAAAATCATTAATGTCATCCCTAGGTAGCTTCTACAAAAAATCCACCACAGTGAAATCTTTTAAGCACCCTCATTCATTAGTCTCATGAGGCGATACTGGGGGCGTGTGAAATTGATAATCACTTTCCACTCCTGCAAACCATCGTTTTGTCTTAAAAGTTGTCTTCCATTCATCGCAGCCTCCTTAATTCCCCGTTTGGTGATACCGGCTCTTAAGATCTAGCTTGAGTGTAAAACTTTTTGCTTTTCGAAGGCAATCAATGTAAATCTTCAATCCTGGGTGTTGGAAATGCGGCACCTAATTGTGATTCTAATTTATTTAGCTCTAAGTCGATACAAAGTCTCCATTTACCTCCTTTTTGTTTGTAAAACAAGCTGGGACTGCATGGACTAATACTCTTTTGGATCGGGCCCGGTCCGCTTAACTCTTCCACTTATCTTGCCACCTCTTGGTTCTACTCAGGGGTCAGTTTGTATGTTGCTTTGTTAGGCAATGAGGCTCCAGGTATGAAGTCAATTTGATGACTTATTGCTCTCTTGGGTGGTAGAGTTGATGGTGTTCCATCACTCACAATGCTCTTATATTTTTCTAGCAGCCTTTGAACTGTTTCAGGTATGACTGTCTTCTCAGCCTTTTCTTCCTCTTTGGACTGCATTAGGACCACATAACCTTCATTCCCTTGGTGTAGATCCTTGATGAATTCTTTACCACTGCTCAACATGATATTAGGAACCTTGGACTGCCCTTCATCTTCCTCAATCAACGATTGCAGCTTGAAGGTTTTTCCATCCTTCGTGAACTCAATGGTGTTCTCCTTTCCATGATATACAGCACCTCTATCATATTGCCATGGCCTACCAAGAAGAAGATGGCATGCATCCATGGGCAGTACATCACAAATCAGCTTGTCTTTGTAGCCTCCAATTGAAAATTCCACTGTAACCTGCTCATTCACTAAGACACTTTGCCCTTTATTCAGCCATGTGACTTTGTAGGGATTGGCATGAGGTACCTTCTGCAATTTTAACTTATTTACTGCCTCCTCAGATATTATATTGTCCGTAGAACCAGAATCGACAATAACCTTACATACCTTTCCAAGTATTTTGCACCTTGCTCGAAACAAAGCTCTCCTTTGCTTGGGTTCTTCCTTGACTGGTTGCCTAATCAAAACCCTGTTGAACATCAGATTTTCACCTACTTCTGATTCTATATGACTGATATCAGGTGTCTTTACAATCACGGTGTCTTCTTGTGCATAAGCTACTCTTTTCTCGTTGCTAGATGAAGCTTTCTCCGGGCATCTATAAGCTGGATGGCCTAGCTGATTGCAGTTGTAACACTTCATGGTGGCAAAGTAGGAGTTACTTCTGCCTGCTCCTCTTCCTCTATTTGAACCCCCTTGAGGTCCTCTTCCTCTATTAAATCCTCCTCTTGATGAGGTTTCACCTCCATGCTCAGTAAGCTTTGATTCTCCTTGGCTTCTTTGGTCACCACCTCTTCCTTGGTAACCTCCACGCTGTCCTCTTTGATCTCTGCCTCTTCCTCTGCCCTTTGAGGACTGATCATGCTTCCTTTTATTCCTCTCTTCGATCTTAATAGCTAGCTGATAATATTGGTGGACTGTCTTGGGGCTGAGCAAAGCCATCTCTTCTTGTATATTCCACTTCAATCCATTTAGGTATCTAGCCACTTTTAGGCTCTCATCTTCTGCCACATTCGATCTCAAACAAAGCTTCTAAAACTCTTTCGTGTAGGTGTTTACATCAAGGTCTTTTTGTCTTAAACTCTGCCTCTTCTTGTGGAGCTGAATTTCATAATCATCTGGCATATAAGCTTCTTTCACTTTAGCAACCATTCCTTTCCAGGTTGATATAGGCTGCTTACCTTGTTTCTCCCTTTCCGTTTGAATAAACTTCCACCAAGTTAATGCTGATCCTCTCAACCTTGACTTTGCAACCTTCACCTTTTGTGCTTCTGTAACTCCATCACATTCGAAGTGATTCTCCATGCCATCTATCCAGTCCAAGACCAGATCGGGATCCATCTTTCTATGGAATAGTGGTACACCCTCAAGTCCTTTTCCACTTAGGGCTTTTAATGCCTTCAAGAAAGGCTCCTCTTCCAAGACAAGGTCAGGTTCAGGGACTTTGTCCTCCTCTGCAACCTCTTCTTCTTTTGGCACTTTTCCTTCCAGTTTCACCTTGTTTAGTGCTGCTTCAAGCTGCTCTATTCTTTCCTTTAGGGATTTGTTATCCTCTTCTTGCTCTTCAACCATCTTGGCTAACTGTGCATTCGTCACCATCTTTGGCGGTTCACTTGATTCAACTTCCTTTGACATATAAGCTGCTGCTTCCCAAATCTTTCACTGCTCTGATACCAATCTGATAGAACAAGGGTTGATTGAGAAAATATTATCTCACTGCTTTGAGTCCTTTATCTTAGAACTCCTAAGGTGTTATTTCTTCCACCTACAACCTATAGGTCCTCTTACCTTTGAGGCACCCCTGGTTCACTTTATCAACCCTGCTATCATTGCAACTTTGCTGCTCCCAATTGCTATTTGGTACTCCTTCACGTGCACAAACCAGCCCTTATTCCTTTAAAGACTAGTCACCCTTCCATTCTGCCCAACGTTGTTGCAGGGGTGTGTGGCACTTTCCAAGGCCTCCAAAGTCATCTTTTCCAGTGCTTCAGCAACTCTAAACTTCCCTTTTTCCATCGTTTTAAAAAAAAAACAGAGTTCTTGGTTCTTGGGCAAGGTTACAACTCAACCTTGGTGGAAACTAGGGTTTCAAAACTGTTCAGAACCAGTTTAGGACTGGTGAAAAGTTCTTCATGAAAACGGACTGTTACGGGCTCTTCCTTGCCACCATGCAGAGCCAAGACACTCCCCTAAATCCTCAAAAAAGAATCTTTTAAAAATCTTCACTCCCCTGCAAATTATTTACGCTGTCCTCAAGCTTTTCCTAGCCGGGTTCTCACTGTCTCGCCTAGGAAAAATCATTTAGCATGCTAACAACTCTCAAAAAGCATTCTTTATTTACAATATGTACAGGTGTGGAGTCTAACCTAGCTTCCTTTGTTCCCATACTTCTTGGTACGGCCAGGAAATAGGCTAGAACTCCATTTTTTTTATTTTAACAGTCAAAACAGCAAAACACAAAACCACAAAATAACAAGAAAAGGAAATAGCGATGGGTTAACTGACTATACAGTCACAAGAATGATTGAAATGACTTCCCTACATGCTGTAACAAATAGCCAACTGCCTAAATCAATTCATTAAATCGCTGTTTCCAGAAACAAAACAGAAAACTGTATTTTTCTTCAACAAAATCACTGTTCTATTCACTTTCTCATAAACTGCACGCCACCAATCTTCCAACCTCTTCTCCAGGTCGAAAAACACCTTTTTTTACAATGTCAAGAAGAAGTTAGGTTACATTAGGGTTCACGTTTTTAACCAAGAATGGCAAAAAAACATGCGGTTTGAAAACACAGTGTGTTTTCGAACTTTTCCCAAAAACTTAGGAAACGCCTCCAAAAGACTTCCCAATTTATTTTTAATTTTACCTAAGCTTAAAATAGGTCCCCTTACACCTTATCAATGATGTATAAGACCATTACAAAACAAAACCAAAAGATTAAGAGCAAAACATTAAAATTACGCTTGTATTCGAGTAGGTGCTCCTGCATCAATTATTATCCAATATTATTTTTATTTGCAAGGACAAAGACCATGTTAGCCATGGCCTTGTTCTTACTTGAGACCGACATGACTGACTGACCATCCTAGCAAGAGAATGAGGATGAATCCTCATACTAAACAATCACTTGGTGCTATTGACAGGCCAAAACTGGGGTAAAGAATAAGAAAGATTTCAGCTTGGTTTACGTGTCAATCTGGGGGTTGTAACTTGTGAAAGGTATTGTGGCAATCTGCACAAGGGCTAAGAGTCGTGAGATGAGTGGTTATGAATGTAGCCTACAAAAATAAACCTACAGAAAACCAAAATAAATATGGTGACATGAACTGTCATTTCTTGGCGAGAGAAGCTATTCTATCCTATTTGAGTGACATGAACTATACAAAAAGATTAAAAAATTAATGAATATTAATCAATAGAAATCATGAAAAAATAGAAATGAAACACAAATCACTTGTGTATCATCTATAGAAATTACAATAGCGGAAACATAACTAATTGCAATTACACACATCTTACAGAAAAATAAAGTATATACATTCATCCGGTGGCTAAGGAGTGGCTACCCTTCCTCCCAATGAATCGACTGGAAATGCCCACAGGATTTTTAAAATCAGCTCAAAATAATAATATTTCTTCTACAACGATATTGGTTCCATACATATCATCTTCACTTGAAGAATGAGATAGCTTTTATAGCATTCACATACAAAATTGAATGGCTATTTTTATTCCCACAGTTTATAGTCTTACGGTGGAGATTTATTGAACAATTTTTAAGAAAGCATAAGATAGCCCATGTCCACTCTATCAAAACTGATTCACATAATAGAATACTAAGAGTATTTACCTCCCTTTCCTATAGCTTGGAAGAGACAAAAACATGGAGGGAAAATATAGCTAGCAGTTGAAGCATATGTGTTATAATGTGGTCAAGAGGCATTATATCAATATTCATGTGGATTTCCTTCCTTCACAACTACAAAATAGGCACTAAGAAACTTAGTAATGTGGGAAGTTGTTAAGGTATAATGTTGGCATAGTGGCACGTGGGTGGATGATTTTTATAATTTGTCTTTGTAGCAGCTCCTTTGTTGAGTAGCATAATTTTCACGACAACATAATATGTACAAATATCCTATAGCAGCATCAAGAACCCAAAATAATTTGCTAGATAATTTATGAAAATGGGAATGAAAGAGTATGAAATAGGCTGAAAGATGGCATAAAGTGGGACATAAATGGTTCTCATCAGTTATTCTCTTAAAACGACACATAGATGCATGAAAGAAGGATACTTCATCAAAATAAACTTCTCTTGTAGCATAGGCTACAAGTTTTCGATAAACACCTTTTGAACATCAAATTCAAGTAAAGGATAGGAAATTTGAGCAAAAATTTCCTGATATTGAGCTAGAACATCAGTTAATTTCTTATGTTAAAGGCGATCTTTAGCCTAATGTTGGATTGGATCTGCTAGAGAAATTGGTTGACTAGCTGGTCAAAAGAGAAAATAAAATTATTTAGTAAAGCACAATA